>PVJA010008278.1:0-65031 GCA_004027025.1 Myocastor coypus
TTTTTTTTTTTTTTTTTTTTTTTTTTTTTTTTTTTTTTTTTTTTGCAGTACTGGGGATTGAACTCAGGACTTTGTGCTTCCACACGGGTGCTTATGCCACTGAACTATATCCCTATCCCCTGCTCTTGCACTTTTGTCCTGTCATTCTTTACATTTCCTCAAAGTCCTCTTAGGTGACTATGAGACAATAATCATTTACAGTATGAGATCCCGCTCAGGCCGTTGAAGAGAAAGGAGGACTCATAAACTTTATAATGTGTCCTGATCCACTTTATTCCCTGAATCTGACACTGCCCAAGTTTGGATTTTCCTCCAAAATAAAAACAACATCGCAAGATAGATTAGTAGACCAAGCATCTGTTTAGGCAAGCTCAGGGACCAGAGTTCAATCTCTGGCACCATACATGGCACTAGCCTGTCCCTAAGGTGGGCTGAGCCAACCACCGAGGCTGAGCATGGTGGTGCACACCTATAATCTCAGTGCTGGGAAGGCTGAAAACAGGAAGATCACTATGGGTCCATGCTATATAGTGAGACTCTGTACAAATGAAAGTTTAAGGATTTGAACTGATTCAGTATATCAAAGCAGCCAGATTATGCAACAAGAGGCACATAAGAGAAGACTTCTAAAACTGTTTCCTAAAGTGGTAAGAATGGTAGGGCAAACATGTAAGAAGTGAGACATGGATATTTTAAAGCTGATTAATGCGTATTTTACTCTAACCATCTTTTTATTTATACCACACCATATCTTTAATCTTACCAGAAAAAAATTATTCCCAGGAAAATATAAATATATCTACAAAAACATTTTAAGTAGTAAGTGATAATATTGAGGTTTCAAGATAAAAGTTTACTATACAAGATCAATTTTCTTCTGTTGCAAGAGAAGAGGAAAATTGAAATTTGAAGTGAAAGTGCACTGTGATTTATATTAGCATTTAAAAATGAGATAAAAATCTAGATTGATGTCAAAGCAGCTCATACAATTCAGTATGTGAAAAACTGCAAAAGTGATCAAAGACATAGAACAGAATCAATAGACAGAGATCTCATGTTGATAGAGAGGCTCAGTATTCTCAAAATGTCTTTCTTTCAACAAAATCTGTATAAATTTAATGCAATTCCAATGAAAGCCCGAGCAAGTTATTTTGAGAATATTGACAAACTAAAGTTCATAAGCATACACAACAAACTGAGGCTAATCAATTACACAATATTGAGTGAGAAAAGGAAAAGAAGAAATTGGCTGTGTGTCACTTCAATATTTATCATAAACCTATAGAGATTGAGCTAAAAGGCAAATGGATAAAAGAAACAAATGTAAGAGACCAAATATACACAGACAGACAGACAAACACAGACAGACACAGAGATACTTATTCTACTGTTTTTGATATAATTCAATAAACAACAGATTTTCAGCAAACAGGCTATAATAACTGAACATAAAATCTACATACAACCCATACATCTTTCATGAAAATTAACCCAAAATGGTTAATAGACCTGTGCATAAACCATAAAACTCTTCAACTGATAAAAATGACATAAGAACAAAGTTACATGGCTTTGGTTTGGCATTGTTTTGTGGTGAATATATTTGTTCATTCATTTGTTTTGTTTC
The DNA here is from genome assembly GCA_004027025.1 of Myocastor coypus. Lineage (NCBI taxonomy): Eukaryota > Metazoa > Chordata > Mammalia > Rodentia > Myocastoridae > Myocastor > Myocastor coypus. The sequence continues at coordinate 1,628 of PVJA010008278.1, forward strand.
TTTGTTGCAATAGAAAATCAAGCACAGGTTGATGAAGAAGGCAAGAATTCTCTCTCTCTCTTTCTCTCTCTCTTTGTGTGTGTGTGTGTGTGTGTGTGTGTGTGTGTGTGTGTGTGTAGTGAACTGTCCTTCTGAAAACTCTTTCTATTTCTAACTCAATCATGAAATCAATATAAGTCTTTCAACAAAAATATGTATATATAAAATAAAAAGTTATAGGTGCATTGTCAAAGGAGAAAGTAAAATTAACAAATAAGCAACTAAGTGATACAGTGAAAAACAATAAGGGAACAGCTTGTGGTAAAAAAAAAATTCAGAAGTAACTCCCTCCTTTATATCATCATTGGGTTTGTATTTCAGTTATATTTAGGCAATTACAATTACTTCATCTGTCTTTGATTTCCAAAATGTTCTTCAATGTAATTCACACAGACTAGAGTAAATCTTATGTTAATAAATGTGTCTCACTTTACAACTTAAGCAAAGATAAAATGATATTTTCTCATATTGCAATGATTTTTTTTTTCTTAATGGCCAGCGTGGGCTGACACAGCATGTGGGGCTGAGAATCAAACTGCAGTCCCTGCCATTGCCTAAGCTTTCCTAAGCAGGTGCTTTGGACCACTGAACCATCTCACTGGCCCTCATATTGCAATCTTGATGTCTTGTAAAATCCAGAAGATATGATCCAGAAGTAATTTCCTCTAATATAACCAAGAGAAAAACAGACATTAATATTTTTCTCACTTATATAATCTTTAGAAATTTAAGCTGTAACCTATAATATGTTGCAAATTAATTTAAATACGAATTAACATGAATATTTAGATAGAAGTGGCAATTTTAATAGAATATATGAAGGAGAAAAAGACATGCATGCAGCATTTTTACCTGAGTGAAATGAACAAATTCTCACATGGAAAAATCCTACAGTAGAAACAGTTGGTTTTCTTCAGTAAAATTATAGAACAAAGAATGGAAAGAAGGAACACTATGAATTTTAAAAATTATACCATTAAATATCCTGATCTGTACATTTCAATATTCCATTTCGTTAAAGTAAATTGGATTTTGAAATGGCAATGTTAATATTCTGAATGAAGGATATATTTTTAACGAGCTGAGCAAAGAATCAAAATCACAATAGCATTGTTATAACCAACATTTACAATAATGATCGGTTTAAATAAAAACAAGAGAGCGTATTGTTTATATTGATTTTTTATTATACAGAGATATTCTACAATATCTATGGATCAAATCATATATTTTCGAATAGTTCGATCCAATAAACTTACACATGATTGAGTGTGGAAACTGATGCAGAAACAAGGTTGCAAATGGTAAAATAATTGTTGAAAATAATTGTGATAAGACAAAAAGTGAGGCTCATTCAATTATACTGCCTATGTTTGTATTACTGGAATTTTGTCAGATACATACTTATATATTTACACTGAAGTATGTATTGTATTTTAATGGAGGTATTTACATTTTTCTAAAAGATTATTATGTTTCAGGGGAATTTTCTCATGAGTTCTTTACTAATTTAAAATTTTATTCAAATCATTTCAGTTAAATTTTTAAATGTATTCTTTTTTCCTCCTAATGTCATTCTAGTTACATAAAACATCTTTTAAGTATCAGTGCTTAGATTTTTTTTTCAAAAAAACTTAGTATCAGCTTAGACAGATAGGTATGAATTGACAAAATGTGCTCTACATTAAAACCTAGTAAAGTTAGTTGGATGACTACATGAACTATCAAGAGGAAATCAAGATATATTGGTAGAATATGTATCTTAGAAATATCATAAAATACATAAGAAAAAAATAGTTCTACATACTCTTGGAATTCCAAAGGTCATATTAGAGACTTTCTATTGTTCATCTAAGAAAATACTAAAGACATGTGTAACCACTAATGTAAAATTGGAGAAAGCTGTAAATTCGTATAACTTTCCCTGCCACATTTTAGTAACATAGTAAATGTAGGAAAATAAATGAAAAATAGCAATTGAAGCTAACTTCTTATCCTTACACTGCAATTATTTTATCCTAAATAAATTTGTAAGAAATTTACATGTAGAATTATTCCCATTTGTTCAATCTCTTCACAGTATAGGTGTATTGTGATGTGTATTCATTATAGTGTATAAAATCACAAGAAAATATATCTCAAAATATACTAAGTATTACAAAATGATTGAAGACTACTTTTAACGTCCAAATTATTACTTTACTGCTGTAAATCAAATTGACTTAACTACCCTTAAAATAATCCCCATTGTTCCAAAAAATAGTTATCCCAGTATTACTGACATTTTTGTGTGGGGTGCTGTGCTTTTATTTCTTTTTTTTTTTTTTTTTTTTTTTTTTTTTTTTTTTTTTTTTTTTGTCCTTTTGAGACAGGGTCTCTCTATGCAGTTCAGGCTGTCCTTGAGCTCACTTTTGTAGCCCAGGCTGTTCTAGAACTCTCACTGATCCTCCTGCCTCAGCCTCCCAAGTGCTGGGAGGGACTACAGGCGTGCACCACCACGCCCGGCTTATTTCATATTTTTATCACTCTGTTTTCATTTGTTTTCAACACTGAATGCCAATACATAGCTCAGATTGGACTTGAGCTTACTCAGTAGCGTAGGCTAGCCTCAGTCTTTTAGCAATCCTCCTGCTTCAGCTTCTGCTGCTGGGATTACAGAAGTTTGTTACCATGCCCAGCTCAATATTCCTCTATTTATCTTATTAGTATGTGTTTTATTCCATCATTACTACATACACTGTAGGGTTGGGCACATGTACACCACACTTTTAATTCTTTTTGTCCACTTTTCCTGTCCTTACCTCCCTCCTCTTCCCTCCCTGCATCTTTTAGTTCCTGTATTTTTTGCAGTAGATCTCTCTACTTGATATTATCTATGTCTTATTTTGGCATTAATTTTTTTTTTTTTTTTTAGTTTTGAAGTTTCTGAAGTAAGACAAATCACCAGATATTTTAGCTTTACGTGCCTAATTTAATTTTTTTCCACTTAACATCATGATTTCAAGCTATATCATTCTCCTAAAAATGACTTGAATGTGTCATTTTTATTTCAGAATACTACCCTGTTGAATAGCAATACCATTTTCCTTATCTATTAATCTGTTGCTGCTATTATGTATTACTTCCAAAATTTAGTCCTGGTGTAAAAATGAATATACATTCATCACTTTAATGTGATGTTTTAACTGATTTGGAAAGATACGGAGATGGAGAGTAGTCCAATGGAATTTCTAGTTTAAACTTCTTAAGGAATTGCCATATTGATTAGTATCATGGTAGTGTAATTTCCATCAAGCTGCTGAAGGTTTTCTGTCACTTCCCCCACAGCCTCACTAGTCTTTGCATCTGTTTTATTTCTTGATGACAGTCATTTCTGCAGTAAGTTAAATTTCAGAGCTGCATTAATTTAAATTTCTCTAATTGCCAGTGATGTTAAAAACTTTTGAAGTATTTTTTAGGCATCTGTACTTCTAAGAAGTCCCTATTCATTTCAGATGCCAATTTCCTGACTGGATTTCTTTTAATGTTAGGAAGTTAATTTTTTTTAATTTTTTTTTTATTTGGTACAGAGTGTTCAGAGTGTTTAGGGTCTCACTACATAGATCAGACTTGTAGTGATTCTCCTGTTTCAGTCTCCCAAACATTGAGGTTACCATGCCCAGTCTCCATCGCCATCTCTGTGCAACACTGGGGAGGAGCAGCATGGCATGCTGAGGATTGAACGCCAGCCACTGTGTCTAAGAAGGCACTTTAACCCACTTAGGCTATCTGGTTGGCCTAAGGGATTTAAATTTTTGAATTCCAGATATTAATCCTCTGTCTGAAAGATAGCTGACAAACAAACTTGTCCTAGTCTGTAGGTTGTCTGTTCACTTGCTGTGCAGAATTAAATTTTCTTTTTCAGGTTGTCTAAAATGTGTATTTGAAGTCACAAAATAGAAGAGAGAACAAATAAATATTTAAAGATATAGTGTATCAAAATTATCCAATCTTGTTGAAAAGTGTGAAACCACAGATCCACATTCTACAAATCCTAAACACAATAAACAGAAAGAAAATGTTGTTTTTTATTTTATGTGGGGTGGGGAGAGTAAAACAAAATTACATAACAAAAAATAGAATAACAATAGTTAATATATTGCATATTATTATCTTTAAGAGAAAACTATGTTGTCAGAAACCTATTTATTATATCTTAGCTCTCAGTGCATCTTGTAATATGTTTTAAAATAATCCCTTGAGTCATGATGTTAAACTTTGTTAGTGAAATATTGGAGGAATCAGAATCTTCTGTATCTGCTGTTACTGGGGGAAAGGATATGGTAAAATGAATGTGGTTTAAGACTTGTTTGTATAATTTTTTAATATTTTATTTACGTATTTTTTATTTGATACAGGGTCTCACTACAAAGCTTAGACTCGTGGTGATCCTCCTGTACAGCGCTGGGATGGCAGATGAGCACCACCACACCTGCTTTTGGTGGCCGGTATGATACTACCAGGGTTCTATAGTGTAAGGGTATGGGAGGATCAGACCCGGCTATTTGTCCTCGCTAAGTATACACATAGACCACTAAGCTATCTCCGCAGCCTTATAATCTCCTTTGATGATTCATGTTACTTATTCTACAACTGTGGTTCTTCTCATAAAGTTCTTGCTTGTGTCTCTATCTTCTGAGCTATACTTATTTAATCTGCCAGGAAGGTATTTAATTCTGTCTCATTATTTAGGTTTTACAACCATTTTTAGTTTAGTTTAGTATAGGATGAAGGATATGGGTCCACTTTGATCTTCTGCGGATGGATATCCAGTTTTACCAACCTACCTTTGTTGAAAGAGGCTATATTTTCTCCTGAATAAATTTTTGCCTTGTTTGTTAAAGACTTAGACCATTGAATCTGACTGGGGATGTTTCTGTATTCTATCTTTTGTTCCACTGATCCACATGTATACTTAGTGACTCAATACCATGGTGTATTATCAATGTCACTTTGAAATATAAGTACCAATCTGGGATTGTGATATATTCTTTTATTCCTCTACCCCAGGATTCTTTTTTATGGTATTTTCTGGTTCTATATTAAATTCACGTTTTTTTTCTCTATTTCTGGGAGAAATGCTATTAGTATTTTGATTAGAATTATACTGTGTTTATACATGAATTTTGAGAGTATGGCTATTTTGATAGTATTGGCTTTGATTATCCTGGAATAGGAGATATCCTTCCAATCTCTATTATTCTCCTCGTCTTTGTCATGTTATTATAGATTTCATTGCATAGGTCTTTTACTCCTTTGTTAAAATTCTTTCAAGTATTTAAGATTTTCAAATGCTGTCAACGATGATGTCATTTTCCTAATGTCTTTCTTGATTAGTTCATTATTGGTATTCAGGAATGTTAATTGTTTTATGTTGAATTTGTATCCTGTTACAGGGCTAAAATTAACCATGGGATCTTAGTGGATCTCTTTAGGTGTTCTATACACAACATCATGTCATCTGCAAATAACAATTCATCTTTCTGCCTTTTTTATATATTTCTCTTTGATCTCCTTAACTTACCTGATTTTCCTGGTTAGTGTTCTGAACACCACATTAGAGAGGAAATATGACAGTGGACATGTTGTATCATTCCTGATTTCAAAGGGAATGATTTAGCTTTCCTCATGTAATAATGTTGTTACCCTATTTTCTCATATTTGTATTGTTTGGTATCTATGTGTGTATGTGCATGTATGATCATGTGTATGTGTAGAAGCTTTCAGAGCAATTATATAGAAATATTTTGCTGCTAGTACATAATTCTGTTTACCTACTGTCTACTTTTCAGTGGGGAATTCTAGGCATGGTTAAATATACACATTTTCCTCTATTCTAAATCCAAGTATTTCCATTAATTTGGTAGGTGACGGTACAGTGAGATGGGCCCATCACCCAAGTCTCTGGAACTCCCACTTTTATTGATAACAAAAATACAAAACAATTATGGTACCTTGGCAATAGCAACAAAACAAGCAACAGTAACATAATTGATTTTTTATTTATTTTTTTTAGGATTTTTTATTTTTTTATTCTATTTTTGTTTCAGAACTTTTGTTTGTTTATTTATTTATTTTTATGGCTGGCTCAGCCTGCCTTGAGGGCAGGGCTGATGCAGCATGTGGTACCGGGGATTGAACCGAGGTCTCTGCAGCCGCCTAAGCTTTCCTAAGCAGGCGCTTTAAACCATTGAGCCATCCGGCCGGGCCCAACAGTAACGTAATTGAGATCACACTGTTTACTGACGTACCATAAATTAATGGAAATTACTACTGTATCATCCTTAATTATTGAAAAGAGAACTATAATTTAGACATAAAGATAAATATTGACAGTATATATCTACTGTAACACTATCAACAATAGGGAAATATTTCACAATAGTAGCATAGAGTTAATTAATACTTAAAGGTTAGTGAAACTTAGTAAAGATAGAGTGAATGAGGAGCTAGAGCATGAAAGACACAGAATTTAAGAAACAGAGACCTACTGACAAACAGGAGAGAAATGTGAGATAAAGGCTCCCATTCAGGACTTAAAGAATATCAGTGGAATAAGACAAAGGAAAGGAAGAAAGGAAGAAAGAGAGAAAGAAAGAAAGAAAGAAAGAAAGAAAGAAAGAAAGAAAGAAAGAAAGAAAGAAAGAAAGGAAGAATGAAAGAAAGAAAGAAAGAAAAGAAAAGAAAGAAAAAGTAAGAACATACAAGCAAAGAAAGGAAAACTACCAGGAACAAAATACAAGGGATAAAAGACGCAAAGGTGAAAAGAATAAAAATTGAGGAAAATTCTTCAGAAAGAAAAAGAAAAGAAGAAAGAAAGAGAAAGAAGGGAAGCAAGCAAATCTGCCAAGCACAGGTGAGCATCACGGTGCACACCTATGATCACAGCACTCAGGAGCCTGACACAGGAAGATTACCATGAGTTCAAGGCCTACCTGGGTTACATAGACCAGACTGAACTATAGAGAGAGACCCTTTTTTGTTTTAATTATCAATGAAATTTCTTCCATGTTTTTAAATGATTAGGTTCTTATCAAGGTCTGCAGTACTGCAAAGGTACCAGATAGGGAGATACAACAAATATTTTTGCATATAAATAATGGACCTTGCCTTGTCCTTCCCACTGGGCATAGGAGGTCAGTGATTTTGATGCTAGGGCCAATGTTACTCTTAGAGCTCATTTTCATGTGACTGAATGGGTGGCTTTCTCTTTCTAGCTCTATGGGTTTATGAAGTCCCTGCCCTGCTCCAGAGGCCTTTTAGTCCATACAGCTGAGGTGTGACAGCCCTGTGTCAGAGGAGACAGGACTGTCCCCCAGAGCTAGGCTGTCTTGACAGACTGCATTATTTTGTTTCTGTTCTTGGTCTCTTCTCCAGCTTCCCTGTAGTTATGTTTTCCTATTATGTTCCTCCCAATTCTAAGAAATCTATTTCTTTTTCTCTCATCACCAAGTTGCTTTCAAGGTATCATGACCCCAGATCCCAGGTCCCAGAGAGTCTATGTTCTACTACTAGTCTCTGCTCAGTCACTCTCTAAAGATGTTTCTGAAGATGTTCTGGAAGTACAGTACTCCTCTGTAAGTTTAGTATCTATGCTATGTACTGTTGACATCTTAAATCAATTCAAAGCTTTCATTGTTATGATCACTTTGAAGAAAGAGCTACATGCATGCAAGCAGATACAAGGGCTTTGGGATTCAATCCCCAGGGTGGCCATGCCAGCCTCACAACTGGGGCAGGCTGAGATGTCAATTGAGACTGGGAGTGGTGGTGTGCACCTATAATCCCAGATCTTGGGAAGCTGTAAAGAGACAGATCACTACAAGACTGATCCAGTACTGAGACCCTGAACACCTTGGAGACAGTTCCCTAAAATAGATAAATAAATAAATTAATTAATTAATTAATTTAAAAAATAGAGAAAAAAGAGCTACATATTTCAGGGTGCCATGTCCAGTAAGTAGATAACACACCATGCTGAGCGTACTTTTCTTCGGAGGGCATTCCAGAGCAGAATACTGCAGAAATTCTTTAAGAAGTGGCAGAAATAATAGAATAATTGTTTTTTTTTTTTTTTTTTGCGGGACTGGGGTTTGAACTCACGACCTTGCACTTGCAGATAGGCACTTGTGCCACGGAGCTATCTCCCCAGCCCCAAATTTTACTTATTTATTTTTTTCTTGTTTCAGAACCTTTGTTTGTTTATTCACTCATTTTTATGGCTGGGTCAGCCTGCCCCGAGGGCAGGGCTGGCACAGCATGTGGTGCTGGGGATCGAACCGAGGTCCCTGAAGCAGCCCAAGCTTTCCCAAGCAGGCGCTTTAGACCACTGAGCCATCCCGCCAGGCCCCGAATAATTGTCTTTAAATTAAGGGAGAATAATTCAAACAATTCAAATTAATTTGAATTAATTGTAATGTCTTTTAATCTTTTTTAAAACATTGAATCATTCACCAACTCAAATTTAGATCACCCTAACAGATTTTCTGAAAACACTGAACAACATGGAAGATACTGAGTCACTTTGTCTGAACATTATGTGTTTCTTCAAGTAGTGCCAAAGAATCTACACATTACCATTACAAGTTGTGCTTAGAAAGAGGTGCAACTTATAGTATGTACATAGGAACTTCTGGTTTTATTAGTTAAATTAATAATTAAGGAACATGTAGAATAGAAAATGCTAAAATATTTTAATTATGATAGCACACAAATTACTAGAATTTGAGAAATAGTTGATATGCTATGTATAGAATTTGTGGCATTGCCCACCACGTAAGATAGGTTGGCAATAGTCAGGTGCTGCTCACTGCAGAGACTCAGGCTAGGATTATGGTGGAATGGAAATGGTTATTCATGGATCAAAAAGAGCACAACATATCCCAAAGAGTCACACAGAAAAGCCCAAAGGATGTCAGTCATGGCCCTTTGGTAAAACAGAAGGGCAAGTCTCAGAACACTTGCCATTGTTGGTCTTTTTGTGAGTCAACAAATCATGGCAACATAATTGGTTTGGGAGCTAGTAGTTCAAATAATTCCAGCTTACATGGAGCACTTGTGAATGAGATGATTAATGCTGAAGAGTAAGGGATGCGAGAGAACATATGGGCTTGAACTGTTTAGTATGTGTTTTCTCATGTATGTATTTTGTCAAATTGAAATATAGAGTGGCCTTTCTGATTTTCTGCAAAGTTTTTATTATGAATGTGTGTTGGATTTTGTCAAAAGTTTTTCTGTATCTACCGAGATGATTACATGACTTTTTTCTTTGTCTCTGTTGATATAATTTATTAGATTTATGGATTTGCACATGTTGAACCATCTCTGTGCTCTGGGATGAATCCCACTTGGTTCTGATATATAATCTTCTTGAATCCAGCATTCTGATTGCTAGTATTTTATTGGGGATTTTTGTATCAGTTTTAATTAGGTTCGACTTGTAGTCCTTTTACTGATTTGTTGCTGTCATTGTTGTTGTTGTTTTGTGATAGTAGGGATCAAACTAGGGACGAAACTTGCCAGGCAGGCACTTATGTTTTTGAGCTGTCTTATAGGTCCTGTATTTCTCTTTTTTAATTGCTGACTTCTGTGCTTTTGGCATCAGAGTATTACTTGCCTCCAAGACTGAGTTTGGAAGAATGGCCTCACTTTCAATTTAACTGTTCAGAATGAGAAGATTTGGCATTAAATCTTCTCTAAATTTCTTATAGATTTCAGCTGTGAATCCATTGGGATCTTGATTTTCCTTGTTGGTAAGTATTTTATTACTTTTTGAATTTCATTGACTACTATTAGGTTATTCAGAAATTTTATGTCTTCTTAATTCTTTCATAGTTTGTGTGTATCTGGCAATATCTGTAGTTCTCTATGTTTTCCATCATGTGAAAGTAAATGTTTTGGAAGTAGATAATGATGATCTTATGAATTTCTATAGTTATCTTATGAATTTCCGTAGTTATTTCACAGGTCTTTCCTTTTTTGATAAGATTTTCTGGGCACTTTTCAATTTGATTTATTCTTTCAAATAATCAACTCTTCAACTCATTAATTCTTTGTACTGTTTTTTTGATTTCCATTGTATTTATTTCTGCTCTGATCTTTATAATTTCATGCTTTCTTTGGGCTTTGGATTTTCTTGCTCTTCTTTTTTTAGAAGTTTGGCGCACAGCATAAGATTTTTTATTTGAGTTTCTCTGCTTGCCTGATGTAAGAATTCACTACAATGAGCTTCCCTCTTAAGACCGCTCCCATTGCATCTCACAGGTTCAGACTAACAGCATCAGCATTTTTGTCTCATTGTAAGCATTGTTCTATTTCTTCTGTGACCCACTGATTTTTTAGGTGGGTATTATTTTTTTCCCATGAGTTAATGAAGTTTTTACTGTTCTGTTTTCTGAGTAATTTAAAGTTTTGTTGTACTATAGCCAGGTAATACATGTGGAATTATTTAACTTTCTTTGTATCTACTTCAGCATGCTCTATGTGCTAGTATTTGGTCTATTTTAGAAAACATGCATAGGAAACTGAAAAAAAAAAGTGTATTCTGATGTTACCAAGAACATTTTGTAAAAGTTTATTAAGTCCATTTCTTCACTAGTTTGCTTTAGTTCTGTTATTTTCTTGGCTGACATTTTGCTTCACTGATCTGTATGCCAGTGCAATGTTAATGTCTCCCATTAAAATGGTATGATTGCTCCTTTGATTTTTCATGTTAGTTAAAATTTGTCTTACATAGTTGGATGCTCCTGCATGGAGTGAATATGTATTTATAATTGTTTTCTCTTGCTCTTGCAGTTTGTCCCTAATAAGTATGTAGTGAATTTCTTTATATCTTTAATCATTCAATTTGATGTTCATATTGTCAGCAACCAGAAGGGTTGTCCCTACTTCTTCCTGTATTTGTTTCACATGGGGTATTGTGTTCTGCCCTTTGACTTTTAATCTGTGAGTTTCCTTTTGAGTTAAATGTGCTCCTTGCATACAATGTATTGTTCGACTTTCTTTTAGTCCACTCTGCCTGTCTGCTTCTTTTGACTGGTGAATTGAGTTCATTTGCATTTGTTGTTATAACTGATATGCATTGGCATATCTTTGTGATGTTGTTTTCCTTATGTAGAATTCCTAATAATCCTCTCTCTTTAATTCTTTTTTTTTTTTTGTCTTTTTGAGACAGGGTCTCGCTATGCAGTTGAGGCTGGCCTTGAGCTCACTTTTGTAGCCCAGACTGGTCTCGAACTCACACCAGTCCTTCTGCCTCAGCCTCCCGAGTGCTGGGATTACAGGCGTGAGCCACCACGCCCGGCTCTCTCCTTAATTCTTTACTCTGATGGCTCGCTTCTGTTTTTATTCTTGAAGTTGTGATCATCTTTGTCTCGTTCTAGAACATCTGTCTCTACTGTTTGTAAAATGTTCGGTCTTCATGAATTTTTTAGTAGTTTCTTTCTTGGAAATATCTTATTTATCTGTTCATTTTGAGCAATAGTTTTTCAGGTTATACCAATCTGGGTTGGAAGATTTTTATTTTTTTTTTCTCTCTCACGATTTGAAATATTTGACTCTAAGATGTTCTTCATTTGATGGTCTGTTGAAAAGTCTGTTGTCATTCTGATGAACTTTCTAATACAGTTTATCTGTTTCTTTCCTCTAGCTTTTAATATTTTACATGATTTCTGGGATCTTAAATATTATGTATCTAGGTATAGATTTTCAATATTTTTATTATGGATAACTGAATTTCTGTATGCTTCACTTAACTGTATGTCAAATTCTTTTCCTATGCTTGGGAAATTTTTTGCTACTACTTCTGTAAACAGTGTTTTTATGTTGTGTTAATTCCTGCTGTTTCATTGATACCTACTGGTATTATATTGTTTTTCTTTGCATTATCTAATAGCTATTGTACTATTACTTCCTGCTTCTTTGTTACTTTTAAAAGATATGCAAGTTGTGTGAGGTACATGCTTATAATGCCAGTGCTGGGGAGGCTGAAAACAAGAGAATCCTCGTGAGTCTGAGCTCTGTAGTGAGACCCTGTGCCTAATACATTAGAGAGAGAAAGAGAGACAGAGTCAGAGACAGACAGAGAGAGACAAAGAGACAGAGAGAGAGAGAGAGATTCCTTTCCTTCCTTCATGTTCACTAAGTGCAATGTTATCTTTTTTTTTTCTTTTTTCTTTTTTTCTTTTCTTTTTTTTTTTTTTTTTTTTTTTTTTTTTTTTTTTTTTTTTTTTTTTTTTTTTTTTTTTCTTTGTCTTTTTGAGACAAGGTTTCACTATGCAGTTCAGGTTGGACTTGAGCTCAACTTTGTAGCCCAGGCTGGTCTCATACTTGCACTGATCCTCCTGCCTCAGCCTCCCAAGTGCTGGGATTACAGGTGTGTGCCACCATGCCCGGCTGCAATGCTACCTTCATGGTCTGAGATTCTTCAAGTTTCACTGAAGCAGTTTTGTCAGCTTTCAATGGAATTCTTAGTGTCCTATATATCTCTTTGTATCTGTTTCTTGCATTCTATTTCTTTCCTGTAATGTTCATTAAATGTTTCCATCATTTTCTTATTCCTGTCCTTTCCTAAAAAAAAAAAAAAAATCTAAGTCTGTAGCTGTGCTAAACAGTTCCTTCATGATTGTTTCCCTTTTCTTTTCTCCAGAGAGATTATTTCTGATTTCCTCTGTACCCTGAGGGAGTTGTTTCTTTACTGCAGTTTATGTCATTTCAGAAATTTCAGCTGTGTGACTGCCAAGCTCTTCTATGGCCATGTCTCCAAGACTTGTTCTGGCTGTGCTGAATGTCTAACATTGCCTTTTATTCCTTCCTTCTGTCATTTTTGAAGCTCCCAATGTATTCCCTTACTCTAAAGTGATGATAGGGAGTTGGAGTGGGGGACAGCAAGGTTCTTAGGAGAGTAGGAGATCGGGGTAGGCTTACCAAAACTCCTGCTGTGTGGGATTTAATGTGGCTTTCACCCCAGTGGGGGGAGGTGAGGGAGAGGGCATAGCTCAAGAAAGGTCTAAGGAGGAGTAGGACATCCTCAAGTTCTGAAAGGCTCTCTTGATTGTGGATGGCAAGGCTCAGCAACTGTTCTGCTGCCAGTGATACAGGAAGCCACAGCTCAGCAGAGCTAGGGGAAGAGCAGGGGTGGAAGAGTTGCTGCAGCTCAACTAAACTCCAGCAAAGTTGAGAGGGACAGGGCAGTGCTCACCAGTCTTCCGGGTGCCTGATTTTTATGACTAGCAGCTAGGGATCAGCAGAGCTACAGGATGGGGAGAAAAGAAGGCCAGGACTTTCCAGGTCCCCATGGTAGTTTTCCAGATACCTGGCTTCTATGATCAGCTGTTGGGGCTCAGCCAAGGTCCGGGTAGGGTGTACCACAGTTTAAATCCTCTTATTCACTCAGCTAAGCATACTACTTCTTTCTGATCCACACACCTTAACGTCTTCCCTTTTGGTGAAGCTTGTGAATTCTTTGTTCATCTCTACTGTGTATCCTGAAAACTCCAGTGAAAGCATTCACTGTGAAATAGCATTTTTATTTATTTATTTATTTGTTTGTTTGTTTGTTTATTTATTTGTTTGTTTGTTTGTTTATTTATTTATTTATTTATTGCAGGACTGGGGTTCAAACTCATGTCGTTGTACTTGCCAGGCATGCACTTGTGCCTCAGAGCTTTCCAAGCCCCAGCATTTTTATTTTTAATGTTTCCATTTGACTCAGCTAGACTTAAACACTTCACTTGGCATCATCTTTCTTGCACATATTTTTAACTACTGCCTTTAAAAACGTCATCATAGTTATTAAAAATCCATATTACTGATATCAGTGTCATTTCTAACCCTGGTTCTGATACTGCTGTTTTTCTTCTAAGCCTCTAAGCTAGGCTAGAGCTTGTAATCTTTCTGTTCCAACTTCCCAGAATGCTAGGATACCAAGCAATATGTAACAATTATTGTAGATCCCTTACAAATAATCCAACTCTGGGAATATTTGTGTCAGTGCTGATTTCAGCTATTTCCAATATTATAGCCATATTGAAGTTTGGTGAATATGAAGAAAGTAAAAAACTCTGTAATGTTGTGATCACATGTATTCTATCATCCAGCCTCACTGAGTTGTGATGTTCACACATGTTTTCGAGCTATCCTACCCTCCTTACAGACGTGGGAATACTAGAGGAGAGCGCAGTAGTAGAAATACCCTAAGTCTAGATGTGAGAGAACTCTGGTGAAGCCTATCCACTATGAGGCAGATGTCTGACAATATGCCAGGAATATGTCACAGCGGCTATTCTTCTGCTCCTGTGAGATCTCTTTCACCACCTCCCACATCCTGGATAATTTTTAGTGCTTCAGTTTGAGAAGGTGGTGCAATTCATTATAATAACATTTACAAAGGGATGGGTCATCTTCCAAGAACATCTCCCTCCTTTTCAGCTTGGTCTGCAATCAGTTTTAATATTTGTTAATTTACTGGCTTCCTAACCATTAATAATTCTGGATTATTTGATATATTCTTCTCTTAAGAATTTGCTGGGGCTGGGGAGATAGCTCTGTGGCACAAGTTTCTGCCTGCCTGGCAGAGCAAGGTCATGAGTTTGAACCCTGGCACCACAAAAAAAAAAAAAAAAAAAAAAAAAAATACTGCCTGGTTTCCACCTTAGCTTTTAGTGACCCTTTAGAAGTTATTGTCATTTTTCTGTCCTGTGAAGGGAAAAAATGACATGTTCATTCCATCTTGAGGTGAAAGCAAAGGTGGAAATTTTACTTTAAGGGCTTATATACAGAAAAGAGATTACGTTGGAGCTTATTTGGATAGGTAGGAGGCCACTACACTAACCCTTGCTAACTACAGATGATGTTCTCATCAAAGGTTATGGGTAAGAAGGTGAAAGAAGCAGTTATACTGTATTGTATTTCATGAATTTTCTAAAATGTTTCTACATGAATGATATACGAACAGTGACAGAGAAAGAAAAGAAATAGCAACAGAGACAGACAGACAGATGATAGGGAGATATATGTCAAAGGTGGCACTGAATCTTTTAATCCAAAAGATAGAATGATAAAGTTACTATTTATTAGAAAATGAGAGAAATAACAGTTTAAGGGTTCATATAAAAAATAAATGTCAAAATCGGGCAAGAAAAATCTAACAAAAGTCTATGTCAGAAAATGATTATTAAAAAAAAAAAAAAGAATCAGATAAGGAAACACTAAAAACAAAAGTCATAATATGGAGTAATAAAGTGACTGTACATAAAAAAGGGATTTGGAAGGAGAAATAGTTCATTACAATTTTGTCTCAGAACTAAAGATGAAATTTATCAGAATTTCATACTATAGATGACAAGAAAAAAAAGTAAAAAATTATATAAAATGACAAATGTCTTGTAAACAAGGACCATCTGCTCTCTAGTTGAACAAATTATCAATTAAAATACATTTCTTTTTAGATTCCTCTAAAATTATAATGGTAAAAAATTAACTACTGATTAAGTGTTCCTTAGAAATTCCATGTTTCTTCTGCTATCACAAAAGTTTTAATTATA
Organism: Myocastor coypus; assembly: GCA_004027025.1. Lineage (NCBI taxonomy): Eukaryota > Metazoa > Chordata > Mammalia > Rodentia > Myocastoridae > Myocastor > Myocastor coypus. Next base: position 17,248 of record PVJA010008278.1, read on the forward strand.
CTGAAATTATTTTATAGTCCATAGATATTAACAGACTCATGAAATACTGAGCTCGTATTTGATATAGAATTTGGTTATTGATCTTCCACAGTATATGTGGAAAATTGTGTTACATCATAATTCAGTGAATTTATCTCTACTATTATTTGATACATGACTTTAATGACAAGATAATTTGTTAATTTAATTTAGATAAGTTTTTTTTTTTTTTTTGTCTTTTTGAGACAGGGTCTCGCTATGCAGTTGAGGCTGGCCTTGAGCTCACTTTTGTAGCCCAGGCTGGTCTCGAACTCGCACCAATCCTCCTGCCTCAGCCTCCCGAGTGCTGGGATTACAGGCGTGAGCCACCACGCCCGGCTTAGATAAGTTTTTAATTTCCTGTTTCTTCCTTGGATGTGTATATTTGAAATTTTTATTAGTGTATGTTTGTAATACATCAGAGTTACATTTGTTTTTTTAGAATGGTACGTGGTCGCAGCATATTTTGTTCGTTTTCAATCCTTTTACTCTAGGTATCTATAGTTTCCCTTTCCACCTCTTGATTTCCTTACTTGTCTCAAACAAGTTTAATGATTTTTGTCCTAACACCTTTTCCCAGATTAATTGTTTTATGTGTGGTCATTTGTTTTCAGTATGTCTAAAGATTTTCTTTTCCCAAAACTTACCCTCTGTTTTTAATTTGATACTAAGTTTTTCTTTTATATGGCAATATTTCTTGATTTGAGCATTTTCTCTCATTCAGCAAAGCTTTTGCAGTTGGAAATGTAAGATCATTTTGATGACTTTAGTTAAAATATGAATACTGTTTTTCAAAAAGCAAGGACTTGGGATAGACAAATCTTGAGACTGAACTACAACTTGTTTCTTACATGCTGTGCAGTTCTCATTCCCTTGCCTTACCCTTTTCTTCTCTAGTCCTCTCAATCTATCCAATGCTGTTTTATTAAACTGTTTTAGTCTTCCAATTCTTATTATAAAAATAGAACAACTAACAGAAACAAGTCTCATAAATCTTTATGACAGAAAATAGTCACAGGACAACAGTAAAACAACCTAATTTCAAGATCCGTATATAAGATTCCATCTAGTTCAATTTTGAAAAAAGTTCACTCTGTAAAGCAATCAAATGTGACATAAATTGAGAATATTTCCTTTACGTAGTATTAATCTCCCTAAACCCATTCTCAGGTAGGCAATGATTAAGCATTTCATTGTAATATAATATGTGTGTGTGTATATAACTTGTGTGTGTATAACTTTAAACATGTAGCCACTACACACACCACAAAAAAACACACTCATGTGATGACACAAATATTCATATGTTGGAGAATTCAACTATTCAGACTTCCACTCAATGGAAAAAAAAAGTACCTAACCCATTGGCAATAGGAAGGAATTTAGATTTATGGAAATATTTTGTTTATATTTTGTAATTTTAGCATGACAATAATTTGACTTAGTGTGTAGCACTCATCTTTTCTGTGTCTCATTATTTATATATGTGAGAAAGGGTAAAAAAGCCTCTTAATATGTTTTTTTTCTCAGAAACTAACATAATTATTTCAAAGTTTCTGAACTTAGCACTTCATTCACCTATTTAACTATTCATCACCACTTTCTCAATTGTTAAATATGAAATAACCAATCTGGGCAGACTTTACAGGACAGAATGGCAAATGAATATTTAGTAACATCTTATTTGGGCAGAGGCCTCCAATTTTCAGTAGTTGATTAGAGACTTTAACTCTACATTTGCAGCTTCACACTAAACACCAAAGTCACAAGTGAACAACAAAACATACCACATTCTCTCTATATACATATGTGTGTATGTTTGCTTATTTGGTACAAGGTCACATTGCACACCTCATATTCATTGTCATCCTCATGTCTCAACACTGAGGTTACTAGCCTGTGCCATGACGCATGGTTTCAGTGGCCAGCATGGCACACCCAGTGTCCCAAGGATTGAATTCAAACCCTTACACAAGCATCTCCCTAGCCCCAAATCTCCTCTTTGGATGATTTAAAATGTTTTGTTGTGTGGGGTTCAAGCAACTTTTTCTAACTACCAGTTGACTTTTGCAGTTGTACTACAGTGACAACTCTAAGCAGCACTAAAATGTAATTAATTACGCTTGGCTTCTTGGAAGGTATTTGTTTTCAGCTGCCATAATAACCTATTAAAAAGAACCATGTCCTATAGTTATCAAAAGGTTTCAACTCCAGTGATATTATTGGCTTTCTGTCTTCCAGATAAAGGTAACTGAAGAAATAATAATACAAAAGAGAGACAGAGAGAAGAGAGAGAGAGAGAGAGATAGAGAGAGAGAGAAGAAAGAAAGAAAGAAAGAAAGAAAGATCACAAAACAGTACTACTGAAGAATGTTTTCTGTCCTTGTGCTAAGCATAATCAAATATAGTGAGGATAATATAAAGACATAAATTGTTGTTTGCTCTGATGAAACAACTGATTTAAAATATGTAGTATTTTCCTCTGTTGAAATTATAAAACAGTACTTAGTTTTCTGTTATAGATGTACATGTATAGATTAAATTTGGTAAATTTTACAGTAACTAGGTTACATGCCCCTCCAGATCCAGTCCATGCTGTGTGAGCCATGCTGTGTGTTGGCTGGATCCCCGCCAGACCTAACAGAGGTCTGGCGTGTGTCTGAGGTGTTCTACCACAGGCCTGCCAGATCCCCTTCAGACACAGTCTAGTCCCAAGGATGTGTGTGAGACATTCTGCTCCGTGCCCACTGGATCCCCTCAAGACCCAGATGGGGTGCAGCCTGTGTGCGGATTTCACTCCCACAAGCTGCAGCAGGAAGAAGCAGAACACAGCAGCCAGATTAAAGCTAGGCTCATCTGGACGAATTCACACTTGGTTTATCCAGATACAGTAAGCTGAGACACTTTACTAGATCCAGATTATGAGAGTGTCTTCTCTCTCTCTTGATATACAGAGGGGGCAACAGGTAATGGGGTGAACTAGTCAGTCTAGAAGTCTCCAGTTGTGTCAAAGGAGGTGATCAGACCAAACTTAGCTACACAGATATAATGTTTGCTCTTACTGTCTAAAATACAAACTCATCAGTTACAAAAGTTTGTTAACTGCTAAATATCACTACCATTATTAGTGTTCATAATTGTAGTTCTGTAAATACAAAATTATGACTACCTTAACCATATAATCTCTCTTAGGTGAGAATTTTGGTAGGTATGAAGATTATAACTGCACCAAAGATCTGCATCAAAGCTCAAAGGACAAGGCTGTACAAAATGACAAAGAAAGTGAACCAGATGTAATCTCAGGCCCTGAGCCCATCAAGAACAAATGCTGGAGAAACTACCATAAAAGAAACTTGGAGTCATACAGCTGAGATCTCTGAATTAACAGCTTCTGAAATAAGGAAATGACTGCAGAAATGTAAAGAGGAAATCAGACCAGAAATAATCTCTGAGGAAAAGCAGGCAGGATACTATAAATGAAAGCATTAATAACTGCTTCCAAAGAAGGCACTGAAAAAAAAATTAGAAGATAATAGAAAATTGATGAAATCCTTGAATAAGGGAAAGAAATAACTCACATGAAGCAGATTCAAAGCTATACACGGGAAAATAAAATCTCCTTCACAAGCTGGCAAAACCATTTCAACGGAAGTGAAGATACAGTTTCAGATCTTGAAGAGACCATTGCAGCTAGTGAAAAGGTAAGACAGGATCTCTTAAATACAACTAGGATACAGGAAAAAATAATTTAACATCTGAAAGATGGTTCAAAGTTGAACAATGTGAGACTAATAGACATGAGTGAGAAAGAAGGAGTCAGTACAACTGATATAGAAAAATTATGGGCAGAAGTAACAGCAGAAAACTTCACAAATATGGGGAACCAATCTGGCCTTTAAATAACATCAAACCAATTTAAAACATACCCAGACATATAATAGTCAAGATCCCAGAAATTCAGCAAAAAAATTATATACTAAAATCTGCTCAAGAAGAGAAACAGATCACATTTAAAGGAAAATACATCAGAATACTGGCAGGTTTCTCTTCACAAACCATGAAGTTAAGAAGAGCATGCAGCAGAGTACTTCAAGTTCTCCATGAAAACAAAATCGAGCCCAGACTGCTATACCCTGCAAAACTCTCTTTCAAGTTTGATTGGTAAAATATTTCCATGAAAAAGGACAGCTAAAGAATTTCATAGTGAGAAAGCCAACTCTACATTGCTTATTGAAAGATATTCTAGAGAGGTGCCAAAATGATCAGTACTCCACGAATAAGAATGGAAATAATCCACCAAATAGGGCCACCAATTAAACTCTGGAGAAAAAGGGTGCATACAACAGCAGGTAAATAACATGTTAAACATAAGTCAATACATCTCAATTACAATCATCAATGTAAATGGACTCAATTAACCAATTAAAAGAAATAGATGGGCACAGTGGACTAGAAAGCAAAATTCAACAATATGCTCTATATAAAAAACACACTTAACTCATAGTCTGGAAGCCAAAAGATGGAAAATAATACTACATGCCCTAGCACCTCAGCATAAAACACGGGTAGCAGTTCTGTTCACAGACCGTCTAAACTTCAAACCAAGAATGATCAAATGAAATAAAGAAAGTCAGTTCTTCAGGGGAAAAATTCAAGAGGAGAAGTAACTAATAAATCTGTAACACCCAGCATGGGGGCAACCAGCTATATAAGAAAATCTTAATGGACATGAAAATCTAATATCCAATAGCACAATCTCAACAGAAGACCTTAACACACTTTTCTCCTGAAAATACAGGTCAAGTAGAAAAAAAAATTAGCAAAGAAGTGGCATAACTGAAACAGAACTTGAAAGAACTGGACTTAGTGCACATATACAGAGTGATCCACTCAGCCTCTTCTTAATATACATTTTGTTCAGGTGCATATGGCACATTTTCAAAAATAGAGCATATACTAGTCCATGGGTCATGCTTAAGAATGCAAAAAAAAAAAAAAAAAGAACCCAGAAATTATCCCTTGCATCTCATCTGGCCACAGTGCAATGAAACTGGAAATAAAGGACAGAAGAAACCACTAATACCTGGAAATTAAACACCACCTTCCTCAACAACCAAGAGTTACAGATGAAATTAAATAAGAAATTAAACAATATGTACAATTCAGAGAAAATTCATACACAGTTTATAGAATTTGTGGAATACAATGCAGGTAGTTCTTACAGGGAAGTTTATAGCTGTGAATTCACACATTAAGTAAAGAGAACTGGAACACATAAATATGCTAATGTTGCACCTCAAGCCTCTAGAAAAGGAACAGCAAACCAGACTTAAAGCCCAAAGATGAGAGGAAACTAAAAACATCAGAGCAGAAATTAATTCAAATGAGATGAAGAAAACAATACAAAGAATTAATGAATTGGAAAGCTAGTTCCTTGAAAGATTAAATAAAATTGATAAGTCCCTATGTAACATCATCAAAAAGAGAAAAGAAGCTTCACATGGTGGTGCACTTCTACAATCCCAGCAATTGGGACACTGAGGCAGGAGGATGTGTGTGAGTTTGAGAACAGCCTGGGCTACAAAAGTGAGTCAAAAAACAGTCTGAACTGCATAATGAGACTCTGTCTCAAAAAGACACACACACACACACAAAAAAAAAAAAAAAACTCAATTTCAAGCCATAAGAAATTAAAAGGGTGAAACTATCACAAACCCAGTGGAGATTCAGCTACCATTATTGACTAGTTTCAGAATCTTTAGTCTCACAAAACTAAAGACACAGAAGAAATGGACAGATTCCTAAAAAGTTATAAATTACCAAAACTGAATCAAGAAAATATGAGAACTCTCAATAATCCAATAATGGCAAATGAAGTTTAAAAAATTAATAAAAAACTCTACCAACAAAAAAAAGTGCAGCTACTGAAGGATTCACCGCTGACTTCTGCAAGAAATTTATAGAAGATAAAATCCCAATATTCCTCAAACTCTTCAATGAAATTTAGAATGAAACAATCCTCCCAAAATCATTCCTGGAGGCAAGTCTTATACTGATACCCAAATCATAGTAAGATACAATTAAAAAATAGAAATACAGGCCAACCACCCTCACGAACACAGATGCAAAAATTTTGAATAAAATTCTTGCAAATTGTGCTGCTATAAACATAGGTGCACAGACATTACTATGATAGGACGTTTTCACTTCTTCTGGGAAAATTCCCAGTAGAGCGATATCTGAATTAAATTGGATTTCAAGTTCTAGTTTTTTAAGGAGTCTCCACACTCATTTCCATAATGGATGCACCCATCTGCATTCTCACCAGCAATGGAGATGTGTTCTTTTTTCCCCACAGCCTCTCCAACATTTTGTTGTTAATTTCTTTATGATAGCCATTCTTTCTAGGGTGAGATGGTATCTAAGTGTTTTAATTTGCATTTCACGGATCACTAGCTATGTGGAGCATTTCTTTATTTATTTATGGGCTTGCTGAATTTCTCTCTCTCTAAGAAGCATGTGTTCATCTCAGATGCCCATTTCTGGATTGGGCCTTTGAATTTTGGAACCCTAATGGTTTTCAGTTCTTTATAAATTCTAGATAGAAGACCTTTGTCTAAATACATATTATTTTTTTAAAATGTGTGTGTCGTCTTTTCACTCTGTTGGTCATTTCTTTTGATGTGAAAACACTTTTCAGCTGGAGGAAGTCCCAGTTGTTGATTCTTTCAAGTGTTAAACGTGCATTTTAATTTTTGTACATGAACTGTTTGCCTTACCTGTTGTCTTTGAGATTTCCTCCGACTTTCTCTTCCAGATGTAGTGTTTCTCTTCTAATATTTAGATCATAGCCCACTACAATTATGCAATGCTGGACTATGTGTACAACTACTTTCTCTTAGTTTAGTGAGAAGAAATTTTTTGTATCAATAACATTAGAAGGTTTATCATTTCTGCATTCTGTACGCTGAATAATTACTGCAAGAACAACAATATGCATTGTATTAATTGTAGGGGATGTACTACTAACATGTTTTGAAACTGTCTCATTGTTATTTATTAAAACTAATTAAAAAATCCTCATAAATAGAATACAGCAAATCACTAAGAAGATTGTACAACATGACAAGATAGGGTTCATATCAGGGATGCAAGGATGTTTCGACATATGTAAATCTATAAGTATAACACACTATATCAATAGAGCCAAATCCAAACACCACATGATCATTTGAATTAGTGCAGTAAAGGCTTTTGACAAAGCCCAACAATCATTCATGTTCAAAGTCCTACAAAAAATTTGAATCAATGCCCCTACCTCAAACTGATAAAAAGCCATATAGGGCAATGAAGTGGCTAACATAATTCAAAATGGGGAAAAACTGAAAGTTTTACTCTCAGATCTGGTGCAAGACAAGGATGTCCTCTATCACCACTCCTATTCAAAATAGTTCTTGAATCATTAACTACAGTCATTAGACAAGAGTGAGAAATAAAAGGAATAAGAATAGGAAAATAAAAAGTTAAACTATCATTATTTGCAGATGACAGGATACTATACTTGGCAGACACGAAAACTCCAACAAGAAGCTACTAGAATTAATACGTAAATTCAGTAGCATAGCAGGATACAAACTCAACACACAAAAATCAATGGCATTCCTCTACACAAATAGCAAACACACTGAGTGTGAAATTAGAGCAACAGTACCTTTCAAAATAGCATCACGGAAAATGATATACTTAGGAATTAACCCAACTAAAGAAGTGAAAACTACAATACTGTGAGTATTGCTATACCCCCTAAATTGTTATACAGATTTAATGCAGTCCCTATCAAAATACCACCGACATACCTCACAGAGTGGGAGAAATCATTCCTAAAATTTATTTTGAACCAGAAAAGACCAAGAATAGCAAAGACAATCCAGAGCAACAAATACAAGACAGAAAGCCTTACAATTCCTGACTCAAAGTTGTACTAAAAAGCTACTGCTATAAAATCAACGTGGTATTGGCAAAAAAAAAATAGACCTGAGTCTTAGTGGAAGATGCAGAAGCAAGTACAAACACACTCAGCCAACTAATCTTTAATAAAGAGCCCAAACATGTTTACTCAAAGAAAGACAGCCTCTTTAACAAATGGTAGTGGAAAACCTCTCTTTCTACATGGTGAAAACTAAAATTTGACTGGGACCTCCTCTTGCTGCGAAGATTTTGCACATCAAAATAAATTACCAATAGAATGAAAAGACAACCCAGAAATTGGGAAAAAATCTTAACTAATAAGCACTCAGACAAAGGTCTTATCTCTAGAATTTATAATGAAATAAAATATATCCGGGCCCCAAAATTTAAAGACCCCATCCTGAAATGGTTATTTGAGATGAACACACACTACTCAGTGGACAAAATAGTAGAAGCTAATAAAGACATGAAAAAAATGGTCCACATCACTAGCCATCCATGAAATGCAAATTAAAGCAACACTGTCACATTGAATCACCCAAGAAAAGCCATCCTAAAGAAATCAACTAGCAACAAATATTGGAGAGAGTGTGAGGAAAAGGGACCCCCTTCTCCATTACTGATGTGAATGTAGAATGGTACAATCATTATGCCAATCAGTGTGGATACTACTTATAAAACTCAGACTAGAAATCCCATTCAATCCAGCTGTGTCCTACTGGGATTTTTCCCAAAAGTACTGCAAACATAATTTCATAGATATGTTTATAGCAGCCCAATCTGTGCTATCCATATCTTGGAAACAACCATCACCTGAAGAATTGATGAAAGAGATGTGGTATTTTTATACAATGGAGTATTACTCAAGTATAAAGAAGAATAAACTTTAAGCCTTCATTTATAAGTTGATGAAACTTGAAGATATACTCGCAAGTGAAATAAACCAGACCCACATGCGTAAATACCATATAGTCTCCCCTGTGTAAGAACTCAAAAGAAGAAATAAAAATGGAAAAGTATAGCATAGTTAAATGGAAAGTGAGAATTTAAGGATTAAACAGCAAAGAGAGCAAGAGAAGTGTTAAGAAATATGGCAAGGGCAAAACCATACATTTAGATAAACAAAGTGGTTCAAGCAATACCCCTAGGAATCTTCATGAGGTTTATGTAACTAACATTTAATTATAGAATTCTCACTCTGACTCACTATATATGTTGATTTTTTGTGAACTAAGCAACTACACTGAGAATTTACTAAAACCGTGCTTGTAATACATCATTATGCTCTTCTAAATGTGCACTGCCTCTAATGTCATATCAATTATTGCTATACTCTCTCTCAAGTAAATGTTTTTTTTAAAATAAAAAGTAAAATATGAGTGAGACCAAGAAAAAAAAAATAACCACAAGATTGTCCTGCTATTATTTTGTATATGGTTAGCTTTCTAACTTTCTGTGTAAAAATGTATAAGTGCTTTTTCACATTCTATGGACACTTAAAGTTTAGAACATCAATAATTGTTGGAAAATACCTATTCCATGTTATGTCTAACGCGTTTGATATTCGGAAAGATAATGTTGTTAAGCTCAAGAGCATATGTCATAGATAAAAGTATCATTAAGCTTCTCTTCTGGATGGTTAACAACTTTAGTTTAGAGACCAAAAAATTAGAGAAAAAGAAGGTCTACAACAATAGCCAATATTTTGGACATAGCCCTTCAAGGTCAGTGAGGACTCAGGACAAAAGAGAACCTGTACTGTAACATCTTGTATCTCAGTGGTGTCCCAAATTTTCTATTCAAGATTATGGAGCTGCAGAGGAAAATGATCAGTGATATTTAGTGTGCCTAAGGAGAGTCACGTAGAGAGAAAACATTCTCTCAGGCTTTCACAGAGAAGAAATTGTACAAGCAATGACTGTGACTCATCCTGATGGCTTACACTGACGAAAGAACTACAAGATACTGTGCATGGTTCTATGGCAAATCCTGAAGGGATTTGATTGTCCTTATCATACAAAAAGTTACATTTTTTTATGGGTCTTGCTTTACCTTGGTCTTAACCATCCAATAGAAAAGTCTAACAATGGGATATAAAATGTAAAGCCATAGTAATATGTTGAGCTATAAAAGACTCAAGTGAAAAGCTTCCAACATTGTCAGTTCTGTTGATCGTCCACTACTATTATGGAAATTGGACTATATATACAGTTTCTCTCTTTTAGTTCAATGAGAAGAAAGATTTGTACTAATAGTGTTTAGAAGAGATACCATGTCTGCATCTTGTACTCTAATCAAGTATTACAAAGACAACAATATGCAGTGTACTAATTAGTGTAACTGTCCTATGAACCTGTTTTGAAACTCTCCCATTGCTATTTCTTTCTCACAAAATTTAATAAAACAAAAGAATTTCACATATTTATCTTAAGGAATTCTTGCAAATTATACAAAATAATAAAAATTGGAAAAATATTACAGCTTTATTTTCAAGAAATACAGATAGCCGGGCGTGGTGGCGCACGCCTGTAATCCCAGCACTTGGGAGGCTGAGGCAGGAGGATTGGTGCGAGTTCGAGACCAGCCTGGGCTACAAAAGTGAACTCAGGATCAGCCTCAACTGCATAGCGAGACCCTGTCCCAAAAAGAAAAAAAAAAAAAAGAAATACAGATAATCTGATGAGTGTACTGTAAGTCATTAATTAGATAAACTCTAGGAAATTAAGCATGTAATACTATCATATACCATTTATAATGCTAAAATTAAATGAAAAGACATCAAAAATTTGGCAATAATAAAGATAATGAAATTGACTAAAATAGGAATAAGTAGTTCATAAAATAGTTCAGTGCCATCTATAAAGTTTATGTCACTTTATGTTTTGATAATTTATGGAAAATGCAAAGCAAAATTATTGGTTTCATAATGAATATGAGCAATAAAAAGATAACAAGAAAAAATTAATTAGGTTACATGGTTTTCCTATATCTACAGTGGTTGATGATTCATGCATCCTGCATGCTCATGCTGGATTACAGCATGTGTTAGGCAGTATTATAATAGTTCTGGAAAGTAATCTGCTATGGTAAATTAGGGTAAGAGTATTATTTTCTATATGTATCATCTCATAGTACAACAGAGCATAACATATGCAACTTTAACTTTCAGATTTGCAGAATTAGAACCTTTCATTTCATAGCTTGTTTTTATAGCCATCCTAAAACGTGCACATGGAATGCACTTCTTTTGAAGATAAAATTACAATTTATAAATACTTGTTCTCTCAAAAATAAATGTAGTTATAGTAGCTGTTGGCATCTTTCATCACTGTACTTCTAAACAAAATATTCAGTGGAAGTGTTGGAGTGAAGCCTCCACTCAGGCCTCTGTGTCAGGATTAATGAAGTGTTGGTAGCTTCAATTAACTGTCTTGGCAAATGCTTTCTGAATAAAGCAGATTTAACAAGTGTGCCATTGTGGCACAGTCATAAATTCCTCCAGTACTCTATGCATTATTTAATATTTTACTCAGTATTCATGGCATTCATGTTCTCCATGTCTACTTCTGCCATTTCTCTTTGAATTCTGAAGAACCAGGAATGTTAACACATCTCCTTCAACCCCAATGAAGCCGACCTACCTGCAGCTGTTCTTTGAGAGAACGAAGCTTCTCCTCAGGCACTGTGTTTACATCACCGTGCTTCTTGGCAAAGTATCACATTCCGTCATCTATGTGAAGCCTGTGAAGCAACTGCTTTTAGGTTCTAAAAATCTCTCTAAATTCAGTTATAAAACCTGCAAAAATTGACATTCAGTAAGTTCTTCTGGAAAATAACGATGTAAAACTACTTTTTTGTAAGTGTAAAAGGCAAAGGCAGAAGACTTGAGTAGTAAAATAGTGATAAAAATCTGGTTACCTGACAACTAAACCGTCTGTGTCAGTAACAGGAAACCTATCCTATGGTAGCGTCATTGAGATGTTATCACTGAAAGCCCTAAAAGGTTTGCTATCACTTATCCTTAGACACATATAACTATGTTTATGAATATTTATGCTGAGTGCTAACACTGTTGTATTTGTTCATTCTATAATATGAGATTTATTTATTTATTTATGCAATGCAGGGTCTCACTGCATGGCTTGGACTCATAGTGACCTTCCTGTTTCAGCCTCCTCAGTTCTGGGATTACACGTTTGTGCCACCATGCCTGGTGTCTGTGACCAGTCAGGCATGCCTGGGGTTTGGGGGAATAGCAGGGCATGCAGTACTAGGGGTCAAACTCTGATCCTTGCTCTTACCAGTCAGGTGCTTAGACTGCTGAGCTATCTCCCCAGCACATTTGTTCTATTTTGCTTAACTTATTTTTTTAAATTATTTCTCTGTAGAAATCTTAGTTCTAAGGATCTCCATATACCTTAAAGAAAAGCATGTTAAATTTGGTTTAAAAATTTTATATTACAGTCTAGATTTTTGTTATGGAAATTCTGTTGGTATCAAAATCTATGGAATAATAAGGGTCCAGTGAGACAGTTCAGTAGTCTAAAGTGCCTGCTTAGACAAGCTTAGGCGAGCATAGAGACCTTGGTTCAATCCCCTTGCCCCTCTTTATACCACGTGCCACACCAACCTCACCCCGATGGTGGGCTGAAGTGGCCAAAGAAAGAGTTATGGAATAATAAGCACCTGACACTGTAATTGTGATTTAAAATTAGTTGTAAAGATACATTCAATATTTCACAAAAAGAAGTGACATGGCATATTATGCAATAACTTTTATTTTCCCATGTAAATTTTAATTGTTACTTAATATAAATGCATTCCAAAACAATTTTTCCTAATCTCGTTTTAACTCTCTTTCTCTTATCTCCTACAAAAATTATGTATAACAACAACAATTTGGGACAGACCAAAAAACTGGATGCTAAACTTCAATAAGTATTTTCAAGGGTGTTTTGGTAATGCTTTCATAGGCTATGTTCTTTAGTTCTGTGCACATTCATCTATAGTTTGGTAAGGTTAAAGATTTCATGATTTTTCTTAGTGAGATGCTACTATTTATTATAGTTTACCTGAAGTACTGAATTTTTTATGTGGGGTCAAATGTAATAAAAATAGAGCTACTTTCAAAGTTGACACTTCCAGTGTTAAGATTTCAAAAATGTTCTGCTAATTAATTTATACATTAATGATATGGGGAGATTGGAAAACTCAATTTTTCATAGTAAGGAAAATATATTTTACTTTATTTTATTATTTTATTTTTTTCTTGTTTTAAAACTTTTGTTTGTTTCTTTATTTATTTATTTTTATGGCCGGCTCAGCCTGCCCTGAGGGCAGAGCTGGCGCAGCATGTGGTGCCGGGGATCAAACCACGGTCCCTGCAGCCGCCTAAGCTTTCCTAAGCAGGCGCTTTAGACCACTGAGCCATCCTGCCATGCTCTAGGAAAATATATTTTAAATGAGTTTGATATTTGTTAAGAAAATAAATTGACAATTTTTATTATTCTAGCCATTAAAATAGTTTACTTAGAACTACATGTTGATATTCCAACATACACAATCGGAGAGCAGACTTAAAATATAATGTTCTTAAAGTGCTCTTTAGTTATTTAAAGATTAGTTGTAAATAAAAATAATTAATAAGGGCTATATGAATCAAATCCCACCAATAAAAGCAATCACTTATAATGCAAATGAATAATAATAAAAGTGTAAAAAATAGATTACTTGGCAGGAAATCTTCCATTTTATCATTTATATTATAAAAAATTAGAAATTTAAACAACTTTAATGTTCTACACTCTTGTCTTTCCCATAGGGGAGTAAGAAGTGTCAAGTATTTTTACCTCTATATTTAAAAAAGTCTTTTATCTCATATGTGTATATTTTTCATGAGATGAAATTGTGGAGAAAAATGATAAGATCAATCATCATATTAAATAAACTGCTTAATAAATATTAATATATTAGGGGCTGGGGAGATAGCTCTGTGATACAAGTGCCTGACTGCCAAGTGCAAGGTCATGAGTTTGAACTCTAGTCTCGAAAAAAAAAAAAAATTTTTAAATAAATATTAATACATTTTAGAAATTGGGTGAATCTGAGATATTACTAATTCTTACTACAATTCTGTTGCTTTGAAATCTCAACTCTGAGCAAAACAAAACAAACTAGACACAACAAATTTGTCCAAGTTCACGTAATTGCTAGGAAAACAAAACTGAGAAACTTGTTTACCTCATTCCTTAACTGAATTCTCACAACAATACCTTCTTTGGCTACAGTTTTAATTACACTGCATGCTGTAAATGTTTAATAATTCAATATCTCTCAAATTTTGAAACAATTATTGGCAAAATTTTTCATCTAAACAGGACTACATGTACTAGTCATGCAGCATAAATATGTATTTAGGTTTCTAAGAACATTGTGTGTTTCTGAAGCATAAAGTCAAATATGGAAGGCAGTTGTGAACAAATGGGATCAAAGATTTCTTTTGAAGAAACTTGCCAGTAATATGAAATAAACTAAAAGTCAATGACTACATTTCAATATATATATATATTGAAATGTGCTGAGACTTGAGCCTATATAATTAAGCCATATGAACAATCTTATTTTTCATTATTTTTAGGTAGTGATGTTTCAATCTACATTAAAGGAAAAACAATAAGAAGGAAAGATTTTCTACTGTGGAGCACAGGCCTTCTTTTGGCAAGCATTCTATAGTTCGCTTCTAGTTTGAAAGATGAATTCTTCTCCAGTCAGAGTCAGTTTTTCATACAGACGGCTACCCAATCATACTGTCCCACTCATAGCACTTTTGTTACAAAGCCACCCAATTAGTTTACCTGAATAAGCGACATTATGCAAAATAATGTGAAGCAATTGGTATATTAATATTATTTAGAATTTTTTGTTTTAGAACTGCAGTATATACGGCAATTTGGAAGACTATTTGAAGATTATTAGCTTCCCAATTCATAATAGTGGAAAACTCTGCCAGTGCCTTATTAAATATTGATATTAGTGTTCCAAATAGTCCCTGAGTGACTCTCAGTATGAAAGCTAATATATTTTCTGTTAGCATTTCTACTTGAAAAATACCTAACTAGTCTGCTGAAAGATTTAATAAATTAAAATTAGGAAATAAATTCGTTATTTCTTTCATACACAGTCCCATGGATGCTATGTGTCATATTTATTGCTAGAGTTAGTAAAATTTTCTTCATTGATCTATATCATAACCTAAAAATTTACTTTCAAAAATATTTGACAATACAGATGCTAACTGCCTTTAGCAATTAAATTACGAAGCTTCTGTGTATATACTTTGATCAAAATTGTACACTAATGACATGAAATGTGAAACTAAATCTCTATGCAGACATTTTTAAGTAATATTGGAAACATGGTTTCAAAAATTGCAGCCTACCTTCTCATTAAAAAAAAACAGTATCATTCTGACATAACTTGACATAGGTCTTAAAGAATGTATAGTAAATAAAAGGTGTCAGTGGCATCATTGTAATGTACTAAGCATAATTTGTATGTGAGGCAATGATGTTCTAAGTATCTATTAGGTCTTATGATAAGTCCAGGTCATTGCCATCATTTTCCCAACAGTAGGAGAAGAAATTGAGGCTCTGGCTGAAGAACTTGTCACCTACCTAACCTTACATAACTTTTTCAAAGTTCTCCATTGACTGTACATTTTATTCAGCATTGTTAAGCTTTTCCTCATCTCTGTGGTAGTCATCATTGACCATAACCCCCTTTTAACTCAATATTGTCATGTGGTGTATAAAATGTCCTTGTAGTCCAACCCTTGATATATCACTGTGTACCTTGTTTGACCAGACAAAAATTCCATCAAACCCATTATCAAAGCAATTCTTCAGTCTGCTTCAACCATTGATCCTCTCCTCTTTTCAATTCATCCATTTTTATACCACAACCCTATCACCATATAAAATCAATTTAAGCCCCAAATAATTAGCTCAAATATCACATAAAGAACATAAAGAACAAATCTTTGGTTATTCTAAGTTTTATCATTGCTCTGTGATCTCTTTTTAACTTTGTCGTGTTGTGCAATCCATTTTTTCCTATTTTTCTCACTATACTGACTGTTTTTAATTGCCATTTTTGCTCAATTTCTTCCTTATATGACTTAGGTTGCTAATTTCCTAAATTCTTATGCTGGTTTGATTTTTTAGCAAATCTTGCTAGAAAAATATTCCAATAATAAATGAATCTAAGGGCTGACCAAACAGCTCAGCAGATTAAAGCACCTGCAAGCAGGGGCAAGAGCCAGGGTATTGGTGCCTGGGCCTGCTGTGCCAGCTCAGCCCTGGGAACAGGCTAAGACAGCAACTGTGACTGGGTGTGGAGGCACATGTCTGTAATCCCAGCTCATGGGAGGCTGCAAACAGGTGGATCATAAGTCCAACCTAGTAATGAGACCCTGAACACCCTGCAGACCCTTTCCTAAGAGAAAAAGAAAATTAAATTAATCTAGTGTTAGATGTTCTCTATGTTGACTTCTAAATAATGGTTAAAATTATGACAGACTAAATTTTATTCTTAGAATATTCATATTCAAAATTAAAACTTTTCATGAGAGAGATCAGGAAGAAATTAATTTAAAAGTGATTTTAATTACTGGAAAAATTTGGTCTTGTAGTTATAGGTAAATGAAACAAGAAATTCATGTATAGTCAAAAAACAATCAAGGGGCCAACAGGATGGCTCAGTGGTCTAAAGTGCCTGCTTAGGAAAGCTTAGGGAACGACAGGGACAGCAGTTCTATCCCTGGCACCACATGCTGTGCCAGCCCCGCCCCCAGGACAGGCAGAGGCAGGAGAACGCATGGAGGGCACCTTGCTCTAAGCTCGTCCCATTCTCAGGAGACAACTACTATGCAGACAACAGGAAGAGGAAGGGTTTGTTCAAAATTATAGAGAGAGAAAAGAAAATTTAATAAGATTTCTAAAATAATATAAAAATTTAAAACAAGAGATTACAAATCATATAAAATTTTCATTTATTTTTATTAAAATAAAATAAACTAATAGAACAATGTAGTGTCAAAGAAAAATAAATGAGAAATGATATGAGAATAAAACTAGACATGTTTAGAAATTACACATAAAATTTGAGTAAATGAGAACTCGTTCAAATCGGGAAATAGGGAGTGAGCAAGATAGCTAAGAGGACTAAACACACTTGGGTAGGCAAGCGCAGACACCCCACGGGAGTAGCATCAGCCCTGCCCGCAGGGCACATGCCTATGAACTCAGCACTGGCGAGGCTGAAAGCAGGAAGATCACTGAGTCTAAGCTGCATAGAGACATCTTGTAGCAACCAAATACATTAAAAAATGAATAAATAAAATAAAATCAAGAAATAGTGAAATAAGAAACCATCTTAGAAACAGGCTCGCAGAAAAAAAAGAAACAAGGAAATACATAACACAAGTAACACTGAAAACAAATTGGCATGTAGAAAAATAGAGATTTGATTATGTTTTTTTTTTTTTTTAACCTCATTTATTTATTTGTGTTATGGCTGGCTCGGCCTGCCCTGGGAGTGGCACGGGCACAGCACGTGGTACCAGGGATCGAAGCGTGGCCTCTGCCATTGCCTAAACTTTCCTAGGAAGGCGCTTTTGATTGCTAAGTGGTCTCTCCTGCTCTTTAGTATAAGTTTGAGATCATGTAAAAGTCCACAATTGTGTGTCTGTGTGTGTGTGTGTGTGTGTGTGTGTGTGTGTGTGTAAAATCCTCTAAAAATTAAAAGGAGATATGTACCTACATTCTGACAGGATAGACTGTGAAACTGCAAGTTTATTAGATATTTATCAAATTATTTAACAGAATGCAAGTCTCTAGTTACATTGCCAGATCTTTTAGATAGAGGATCCATGCATTGCTTTATTTTGATACATTGAGTATTCTCAGGAACTGTGCCTTAAGTGAACATACCTGTGTTTGAATATGCTAGTTCTAGTAACTGTTGAATGTCTAAATGTATTAAAACTCTAATTCTACAGCAGAGTGAGATGGCTTCAGCTATCTCTGCAATACTCAAAGAATGTTAAAATCTGACATCATTTGCCAATTTAGAAGAAATATGTTGTCCTACCCTCTTATATTCTTATTGAAACAGTTGTACTTTTAAATAAATTTTGTTGATTTACTGGATAGGGAAATCTATCTCTATGTTCACATTTTAATTCTTTTGTTTATTTGTTGAGCCCGATTTTCTTTTTCATTTTCTACTTTACGACAAAGAATCTGAAACAAATGCAAATGCGGGTTTACTGGCTTGAAAATTCTGTGTCCAGTACTATGAGCTTTGTGTTGTGTCAACATGAAAGAAACATCAGCTCAAGTGGATTTTCGCAGCAGTTCCAGTCATTAGTATGGATTGGTGTCAAACTTCCAAGAATCTAGATTATTTGTTGAATGACCCAATATTCCAAAATGGTAATGGAAAGAGGGTGGAAAGGAGATAAGAATACACTCTGAAATCAAGGTCTTTAGGGCTCCTGTCTGAATTTCATAACTGTTGTCAAATAAATATTTATTAGTATCCTTTCTTTTCTATCTAGACAACAGCTGTAGATATATGTGGCTAACAGAAAGTGAAGTGTTACTCTAGAATTATATATTAAAATTTAGTACCAAGGTTATATTTAGTCATTTTCCCCTAGGATGATTTTTTTTGTGCAGGATACAATCACAAAAAAAAAAAAAATATTCCCTGACCCACAGAACATAAACAATATATGCTATCAGTTCCCTGCAGTAAATATAAATTAGAGTATTGCAAATCTAAATGACTGTGAATTGAATCTTTCTACAAAATCAACTTTACTGACACTTTATTTTATCTATTCCAAAAAGAAAAAAGAAGAACTACCTGCTTACCACACTGACCATGCTGGAACACTCGATCAGACAAATGATGGTAGTCAACCGTTAAAGGCAGTCAGGTTTACAGAAAATAACAAGATTTTAAAGGGAAAGATATATTATGAATATTGAAGCACAAAGAAAGTTATAGGCATTTCTATGATTATTCAAATAGGAAAATAAGGACACCATAGATAAAATTTAAAACTAAAAGCACTAGGGTATAACTTTATTTCCAAAAAATGGAAGAACACTTTTATGACTCCTTAACATTTGGATTAACTTGGAACATACCATGTTGATAGTGTAACTAGGTCTGCAGTATGATTGCAGTCTCAGTACACCCAACTATAATTCATTTAATGTTCAGAAACTTCAATTTCTTTATACAACAATGGATTTCTAAAATAAATAAAATAATCCAAATAAAATAATGAGAAATAAAACACACAGTAACTTCGCATAGTAGGTATTTAGTAAATGTTGATTTATTTTTGTTTTTCTTTTTTTCATATATTTGGAATAGGGTCTCACTGCCTACACCCTGCTCTCTGCACTTGCCTAAGCAGACACTTAGTTTGCTGAACTATGTCACTGGCCCTTGATTTGTTTTTCTTAGGTTCCTCTGTTATCATACATTTATCTAAAGTATGAGAGAGAAATCATTGCTACGTTCACTATTTCAACAATGTCACTTCCAAATTAATACTTGCTGTGCTGCCACTACTGAACATAATGTCCTAACAGACAATTTACCACTTCTCTTGCAATAACTAGTGATTTAAGCAGCCCCTTGCTTAACTTCAAAAGGAGCAAGATAAAATAAAATAAAATAAAAATAACTTACAGAGGGCCAGCCAAATAACTTAGTGGATTAGAGCACTTGCAAGTAGGAGCAAGGGCCAGGGATTCGATCCCTGGTCCTGCTATGCTGACCTTGTGCCCAGGGCGAGCTGACACAGCTACTGAGACTCAACGTGATGGTGTGCACCTGTAATCCTAGGTCTTGGGAGGCTATATAAACAGGCGGATCAGTACAAATCTAGTAGGAAGACCCTGAACACTGTAGTCCCTTCCCCAAAATACAAAAAAATAATAAATACATAACTTTGAATCACTATTAGAGTACAGAATTCCTTTCATGTAACTTCAAAATCCTAGGATTATAACACAATGCATTCTTGTTTGGTTTTGTTTTCATAAAATTCCAATTGTTGGTGCTGAGAGCAATATTATTCTACTTTAGGTAGACAATTGTATGTTCTATGACTCAGAGTATCAAGATAATACTCATGTTACATTTCACTTTCAACAATTTTCCTGTGTTTCATATTCAAATTTACAAACAGGAGTAATTGAAATAGAACAAGAAGATTGATAGCTTCAAATATAGAAGTGTGAGGTATACTGTTAGAGTACCTCATTTGTGTGATGAGACATAATTTAACAATGCAAACATCCACTATACAATGTAGAACTTTAGTTAGTGTATGTCAGTCATCATAGTACATAGAGTTAGACCTAAAAGCACAAAGTCCTTTGGTTGGGTGTATATTCTGAGTTGTTCCATATGCATACAAGTGAGGAGCCTAATTAATAACCTCTGTAATCTCTGCTATTGATGGATGCATCATCTTCATTAGTGTCAATTTACTGGGTGAATGAGAGAACACAGAAAGAGATACAGATAAGCAATTTTGCCTATTTGATACTCAGATTTATTACTACAATATAGGAGGGTTTTAATGTTATCATATTTAAGACATATTAAGTACATAAAAGTAGCTTCACATCAAAAAAGGACAAAAGATATTCTAGGAAAAATGAAACTTAGGGGCTGGGGAGTTAGCTTAGTAAAATAAGCGCTTGCCTAGGAAGTACAAGGGCCTGAGTTCAATCCCTGGTTTGATAGAAAGAAAGAGAGAGAGAGAGAGAGAGAGAGAAAGGAAGGAAGGAAGGAAAAATGGAGCTTATCTTCACCTAACTCATCTGATATGTTTAAATACTACATTTATCTACTCAAAATGTCATTAAAAGATGACAAAATTATTTTCAAACAAAGTAATTCTGGATTTAAGTGTGACTTGCTTGAATATAGAAAATAAGATAAAAGTATTGTATGTACTGATATTTTCAATTAATTTCAGTTTAATATGACTTATTTAATAACTTATTTTAGTTAATTTTAGAATTCCCTCAATTTAAGGTAAGACAAATTATGGTAATCTGATAAAAAATTATAAGATGGTTCAAAGCTTAAAAAAAAACAAATAAAATCACTGAACACTCTTTTATATAGAAAATGATGTGATTAGTCTAGGAAGAGTCCCTAGATTTTACAAGAAGTGTAACAAGAATTATATATCTTTTGTTGTTTTTATTGTTAATTATATTATTGAGGATATTTTTTCCACCTCTTTTTTATTTGCCTCAGTGCCTGGTAGATTTCTAATTTGAAATTTGGAAAGAATGACATTGTACTCTTGTTTTGGCTATAGAAGCAGAAGAAAAGCAAGTTACCAGGAAGTAGCCAATACTTGTGAAAAATAACAGCAAAGAAGTAAAACTATTCTTCAATTATTAGGGAAAATTAAGAAACAGAATTTTCAAAATAGTTTGATTCAATCAATAAGCACACCAATTATAATATTGATTTTTATAAAGTTGCAGATACTAAGAATAAAATATTCTGTGCTGTTAGACCCTAAATAGTGCAGAAATACTAAAATCCTTGATGAAGAATATTTTCTTTCCCAGGGAGAGCTTCAGTATTGAAAAGAAAAGCTGGATAAAGAAAGAGTGAATGAATATGTTGGCTATGAGAGAAGTATTTAGGTAAGGGTGTAAAGTAAGAGATTACTTTGTATTGCACACAAATAAAGTTATAATAATTAAGACAAAGTTTTAATATTTTGCTACAATTTTACCCATATAACTTTCAAAGAATAAATTAATCGTCCTTGGTTCCCAATTCTTTTTTCTTTTTTGAGATGGGGTGGTATATAGTGCAGGCAGGCCTTAAACTAACTTATGTAGCCCAGGTTGGCATCAAACACATAGTGATCCTCCTGCTTCAGCATCCCAAGTGCTGGGATTACAGGCATGGGCCACCATATCCAGCTTTATTTCCACATTTTTTTTAAATTTTATTTATTTATTTTTCTGGTTTCAGAACCTTTGTTTATTCACTCATTTTTGTGGCTGGCTCAACCCGTCCCGATGGCAGGGCTGTCGCAGCATGTGGTGCCGGGGATCAAACCGAGGTCGCTGAAGCTGCCCAAGCTTTCCTAAGCAGGTGCTTTAGACCACTGAACCATCATGCTGGGCCCCTATTTCCACATTTTAACTAGTGCGTAATAGTTACACATATCAATTCGTTTAATTTTGGCCAATTCATACATGCACCTCACCCAATGTAATCATTTCCCACCATTGCTCCTTTGTAGTCTTTCCATACAGTTTCACATGTTGTTGTGTGTATTATTAGCTTTGTGACTCACTATCCCCTTGACGTTGCAGACCACTATACAATAATCAGTAGTGTTTTGTTGCTATCGGTGACCACTTTGGTGAGTCATTGATTCACCAACACCCATACATTGTTAAAATTACCGAGTACCAAGTGTTGTGCTGACTCATAAACATTCTTATGAATTCATGTTTAACTTTCCAGTTGATTCTGTAAATAATTCCCTATCTCCCATCATATATGTGCACTTACTTTAATAAGTATTATGTATATATTTATATTTTTTATTTGTACAATTCATAATATTGATCCCTTAAATATCAAGAAAATTGACAGAACTATAACTGTGCTATAAATAAAAATTAGAAAAACCCAAACTACCAAATCAGAAATGAAAAGGCAATCATAACTACATAGCTTACAGAAGAAGTAAAATATACTAAGCATATAGACAATCTAAACCAATATATTTTGCAGCCAGGTATTATAATGAGAAATTTGTATGTGTGCATGTGTATGTATACTTTTTTTTTTTTTTGTCTTTTTGAGACAGGGTCCTGCTGTACAGTTCAGGCTGGTCTTGAGCTCAGTTTTGTAGCCCAGGCTGGTCTTGAACTCTCACCAGTCCTCCTGCCTCAGCCTCCTAAGTGCTGGGATTACAGGCGTGCACCACCATGCCCAGCTTGTATGTATACTTAATTGTGCTTTCATAATGCAGTTTATGGTTTTATCATTTAGTTTCGAAGTTTTAATACCAAAAAAATTGAGAGTGGATAGGGTCATTCAAATAGCTCAGTGGATTAAAGCTCTTGCAAGGAGGTGCAGGGGCCAGAGGTTCAATCCCCAGGCCTAAAATGGCAATTAATTGAGACTGGAAGTGCTGGTGCACATCTGTAATCCCAGCACAGGGGAGGCTGTAAACATGCGGAGCACTATGAGTCCGATCTAGTAGTGAGACCCTGATCACCCTGTAGGCCATTCGCTAAAATACAAAAAAAAAAAAAAAAAAAAAAAAAAAAAAAAAAAAAAAATAGTGACACAAGGTCCTTCTCAGCAATATAAAATAACTTCATAATTTCTGAAAGGGAATAAGGAGGAGTTGTGATTGGCTGATACTTCCTTGAGTAGCCAAAATTAAAGTTATATCAGAACTTTTTGGATTTGAAGAATAAAATCAAAATAAATGACTCTTAAAATCAGTATTATTGGCAGGCAGGTTTATTATTGTAATTTAACATTAGTTTCAAGCACTTGTATATTCAGAATAAATGTATTCTGAGAAAGAAATCTTGAAATATGTTGCTGCCTGCCTGTTAAGCGAATCATAACTGAATTTCCACTCTAGATGCGAGTTTCCATGCTTTGATAATGTCCATCCTAGTCGCAAAATACAAATTAATTTTAAAAACGTTTTACAAGTTCCTAAGATCATTGTCTAATTCATCCTGTGTGTATAGGTGCATGGCTTTGCCCCTGTCATGCTTCCTATCTTTTCTGCTGAATAGCAATGTGTAACAGTAAAAATATGCTTAGAATGCCTGTCATTCTGGCCTTTTAGAAGTGTGCTGCTTCTAATGTAATTTCAGTTACTCTTATTCTCTCTCTCAAGTAAATGGTTGGTTTACAAGAAAAGAAAAAAGGGCATTAAATGAGAGTAAGAGACTGGGAAAATCCCATAGTATTGGCCAGCTGCAATTTTGTATGTACTTAGATTTTCTACATATGTGAAGGTTAAGGGACACTTTCTAGGCAGAAGGAGAATGTTTCTAGGAAAAACATCTACTTTTCTGTAGAAACATTTTATGATATTAATGGTTATAGAACTCCATTAGTAATGCAGCTGTTTACCCAAGCATTTGTGAAATCTTAGAGATGATTTCTTGCTTCAGAGAACACAGTACACTATGACTTCTCTCTTTCCATTTCATGTTTACTTGTTATTTACAATTCATTCATTGTTTGTTATTTCATGTTACTTGTTTTAAAAATGGAAATATTTTCCCATTTATGCTTCTTAACTGCTGTCCACAGAGAACATAAGTTTCTTCAGTTCCTTTTCTTTATTCATCCCCCGCAGCGCTCCTGCTTATCTCTTCACTTTCAACTCCCTGAGTCTTTCTCATTAATTCTCTCAAGGCTTCTCATTTCTTCAGGAGGTAGAAATCTCTCACACAATTTAGACCATTATTTAAGTCTTTTTTAAAGTTACTAAAAAGCATAAATAAATGAGACCCACAATAGGAGCCTTTAAAACATTAATCAAAAGGGCCTTCGCAAAGAGCAAGGCATAAATAAAATTCCCTAAGAATCTTAGCATCAAATTCACTGTTACTTAAGAGATATTTTATAGAAAATTAATTGTGAATTGATACTATAATGCTAAATTGTTTTTCACAGAAATGTATAAGTGAAAAAAGTTACCTACCACAAAGCTAACAGAATATCATTGCCTAAGAGAAACAGAGAAGAAAGATTTTGCAAACATCTAGTTACTAAAAATGTCAGATTTTGTACTTCAAAGAGTAAGTTATTCAGCCACCAAACATTTGTTTTGAGGTAATTTCAGTATATCCCTAACAGAGTAAATTGTTTATCAGAACCTTTAGAGTGATAACAGATAAGTTTAGAGTTAAAAACATATAAGAAAGATGATTTATACTCCGAACATTGGCATGGGTGAAGGATCAGTTATCACAAAAAATTTAGATTAATAGTATTAATATAACACTGCCATATCATCTTTCCTATACAAAGGGAAAACATCAGACACATACACACAAACAGACTGAAGTTTTGGTCAGAAAATTAAATTCATGGTTTGTAGCCAGCAAATATTATTTCCATGAACCTGAGTATTAAATTTTACTAAGTAAAATATTCAGTACCAATTCTTTTTCTCTGAGTATGTTTATTCCGTGGTTGTGGCTCAGCAACCTGATTTAATACAAATCATTTCCTTTTCATGTTCACTTTGACTGCAGAAAAGAGTCAGAAGTGCCAAGGGTCCAGATCCAGGAAGAAGGTGAGCACAAGCCAGTCCATGGCAGCTGGCAGCCTCATGGTGATCGGGCTTTATGCAAGCCTGGCGCTGCTGCAGGAAACAGCAAGAGCCGCACTATAGGTGTGTTCGAAGGCAGCAGGCAGATTTCAGGAGGCATTAATTGCAGTTTGCTTCTTACTGTAACACTTCTTTTTAACTTAAATATGGATGTTTGCTTTATCCCTCATACAGATGAGAGACGTGAGACACCGACCAAGCCTTTCTATGTTTATGTATGTACAGTTGATGCACCCAGAGTTGGGGCTCCTTGAAACCACCACTGTGTTCTGAATATAGATGACTGCAGATGGAAAATCAACAAGGAGACAAAGTTTGGCCACAAAAGCAAAACTAAACACTAAGCAAAGTTATATGTGAACACATGGAGAGAACTATGTGGGACAATGGTGGCCAAATATTAGGAACATTAGAGATGTTATGAGCAGAATATTTTATAGAATATCCACACAGTACAAGAGTAGTTGCAATTTTTTATTGCTTATGACATGGAAATACCTGATAATCACTTGACTGGGCAAAAGCACAAACAGGCTTGCACATTTTTATTATGTTTTTATGAATTTCTATAATATGACAATGATGACCTAAATATGATCAGAGTTGTGCTAGATAGTTATATTAACCTGGCCATAAAAGTCTTGAAAGATGATGGAAATGTTTGTTACCTTGAAACTAATGACGGATAAATACATTAAAATATATCAAAATCAACAAAATGTTTAACAGATAAAGGCACTTGTTAATACATAAATTAAGCATCGTTAAAATTTAAAAATATTAAGTAATGTATTTATGTAAGGTAAAACTTGTGAAGTAAATCATGAAATTCTCTCCATTTTACCAAAACTTTCAGTAGATGAGGATAAGATGTCTGCAGGAAGCCATGAATCCCATGGTTATTGTGGCGAGCTAATTAGATCTCTAACTTATAATGAGAGAATCTAGCTTTACATTCTAAATGTTGTCTAGAGTTTCACAGGTCCACCGTTTGCTGCAGCAGCAAATGCGTCCTGCTACCGTGGCTTAGTAACAGTTTGATGTCCTTCTGCAGTGGAGCAGACAGCCTAGGTAATTTCCACAAAGTTTTGCTTAAGTTGATAACAGCTGAGTGAATGTGTGGCAGTTTACTCAAGGGAAATCAGCATGAGTGCTATCAAGTGTCAATTCTGAGTGAAATGACTGCCGTGACAAATGAGAGCCAGGTCTAACCACAAAGAATGAAAGTAAGCTGAAGTGCAGTTAATAGTGAAAATAACGACGAGGTAAGTAGGAGCATCATGTAAACCGAGCTTACATATGGATCTGGGCAAAATAATAATTTATAATAGTGATAATAACACAGAGGGGACAGGAAAAAAAAGAGTCCAGTAAGATCATCCTGTGTTACCATGGCCCCCAAACAATAAATTATTCAGTGAACAGCTCAATCCTTTAACTACCCTGGACCTAGGTAGGAGGATGGGCACAGTAGGCAAATGAAACTTGTGCTGTAGGCTTAATGCCAAAATGCATTAAAATGCATTAAGAAGTAAAAGTAGTCAAATATGATAGTTTAAGATGTGAGAGGATATAGTGATAAGAATGATATTTAAATTTTACATGTTTAAAATTTATGTGATAATTTTTGAAAAGCATTGAATGATTATTATTATTATTATTATTTTTTTTTTTTTTTTTTTTTTTTTTTGGACCTGGGGATCAAACTCAGGATCTTGAACTTCCCAGGCAGGCACTTGTGCCCCTGAGCTTTCTCCCCAGCCCCAAGCATTGAATGACGTAAAGCAAAAAAAAATGAATCACTTGCCTCATAACACAAGTATCTTCCTTTTTTCTTAGATTGGGAAAGCACTCCTGGCCATGTGGCATCACATAATAGTACTAAAAAGTAACATATCAGATGTCGATGCCTAAGGTACTATGAGATCCCAAACTGTGGAGATGGAGCTGGTCACTATATAAATTGTAATGTAAAAAATGTATTCGTCAGTGTATGTGATCACTATATAAAATATACTAGAGTAGTCTATATTACTTCACCATAATTTTAGTATAAGAAATAAGAAAGAGTAGCCGGGCATGGTGGTGCACGCCTGTCATCCCAGCACTCGGGAGGCTGAAGCAGGAGGATCAGTGCGAGTTCGAGACCAGTCTGGGCTACAAAAGTGAGCTCAAGGCCAGCCTCAACTGCATAACAAGACCCTGTCTCAAAAAGACAAAAAAAGAAAGAAAGAAAGAAAGAAAGAAAGAAAGAAAGAAAGAAAGAAAGAAATAATAAAGATAAGCATAGTTCATATTTCTGTGGGATAGTGCCACACTTCTAGATAACCTAGAGGGAGACTTACAGCTGTCATGATTATGTATTTTCCAGAACTGAGGACTATTACCAACACTGCAGAAAGAAGTCAGGAGCCTCAGAGATGATAGGGAAATGAGAGATGCAAGAGCTGAGACAAGGAAGGGCGCCAGCTTAGGTTAAAGGAGAAGTAGGAGAATTAGCAGATATGGGCTGAGAACAAGATTATCTAGCACGGTTATTAACTAGTGCTTATGAGAAATGGTTTTCAGTGAAGAAAACGCTACTTTCAAAGTTTCAGTAAAAATTTCATACATGGTGTGCACAATGCATTGTTCATGCCCTGTCCCACAAATAACCCATGTGCCGTACTTCACTAGAAATACTTTTACGTTCTGTTTTAAATATCTTTTGTCAAAATTTATAAAGTAGTAAGAGTATATATTTAGGGAAAGTTCATGATAAAACTCATGATAAGTTATGTAAATTTCTTTTTCTTTTTCCCCTGAAATCTGAATAAATTATGAGAATATGCTAATAATGCATATGACCTTACTATTTTAAACCTAGACGTTATTGTGTCTAGCTGTCCCCCAAAAGCCTTATACAATTATTAGGGTGACTTCTAGAGTTTGTAATAAATTCATGATGCAATGCTGGGATTATGGGTGTGAGTGCTATACATACCCTGGGGTGAGCAAGCGGCATACATTATAACAAGCGAAGAGAGGCTTGCTAGCAGCTTCAGCTGCTGCTCCTGCCTCTCTTCCTTGTTCTTTTCTGCTGCCCTGAATGGCTGCTTCTGCCATCGGCCACTCTGCCTTGGAGCCAGCCTTGTATCGACTGAAACCTCCACAAACTGAAAGCTAAATAAACCTTTCCTTCCTTTCTTCATTTTAGATGTCAGCAAAGGAAGAAACATAATTAAGACACGAGACGATAATGAAAACATAAATTGTAATAATAGGCTAATTATGAGAGAATTTGTGTTCTGAAGAAAACAAAACCAAGATGAAATATAATAGAATTTGGTGCAGAAGAGGCTCCAAAGTAACGGGCTTAGCAGTCTAGTGCTGATAGAGTTTATTGTTATAAGCATCAAGCATTTTTTTTTTTTTTTGTTTTTTGAACAGGGACTATACACCCTGTGAGTACATAATCAACCTACAATAAGTTAATTCTATTTGAGAAAAGTTTGAATGGAGTTTATCCAATTTCAGCATCACATATTTCCCCAGTCTCAAAATAAGAAGTCTTTTCATCAGAGAAGTGGTGAAAATGATTTAAAAAACACAGAAAAAAAGACATAAATTTTATTGGAAATAAGAACATGTTAAAAATTATTTCAATGTATGTTTTGTACTTTATTATTGTGAAAGAGACTTAAACATAACCTAAAGCATACAACATCATAGACATTCGTATAAAAATCAACAAAGATAACTAAAAGTTACTTCAAATTTTTAAAAATTTATTATATAGATTCAAATATTTTATTGCTTTAGGGGCTGGGGAGATAGCTCTGTGGCACAAATACCTTCCTGACAAGTGCAAGGTCATAAGTTCAAACCCTGGTCCCACAAAAAATAAATAAATAAATAAATAAACATATATTTTATTACTTTATATAAATTTCTTACATTGTGTGAGATGTTACAAATGATCTCATTTACTTTTAATGAGTATTTAGTAATTAAAACATCACCTTTTATGTTTAAAGTCAAGAAATTCAAATTTCAGGATTCTAGAGAATGATTGAAATTATTATTTTGATCTCTTGTGCCTGAAAACTGTAAAGGAAAATTAAGGACATGTACATTATTAATATTCCCTCCCTATGTATTTAAATTTAAGGGAAAAATGAAAGTAAGCATAAGCTATATTAGCATACACATTATCATTAATTTTCCTAGTGTACACTTTCATTAGTTTAATGACTTTTACAATGGAATTTTAAAGTAGACCATCTAGGAGTTATTTATGGGGGAGGGTATGGACGGTTAAGTCAGGCCCACCATATATAAAATTTTTGCTGAGCCTTTGAAATTCTCTGTCCAATTAGGTTTTAGAGGTCGTTGCAGAATCGCTCTGTGCCTTTTTCTTGAGAGTGCATTGCTGCACATGCTCTTCCTTTAATCACTTGATATTTAAAACTAGGAAATTTCACATATATTTACTTGTGCAAAACATTGCCTTAATGTTAGAATGAATCTTTTTGGTATTATTTATACTTCAAATATAGTCTACCTCTTTAATTTAGTACAGTACAATTGAAAGAAGACTAGAATTCCTGTTTAGAATTTCCCTTTCTGGATGCCTCTGTACCCTTAAGATACAACATCCAAGAGTCATTGGAATATTTCACAGCCTAATTATTTTATATTTAACTTTAAATATATTTTATTTTATTATTACTTTTTAATGGCCAGCTCAGCCTGACCTGGGGGTGGGGCTGGTGCAGCATATGGTGTCAGGGATCGGGGATCGAACTGTAGTCCCTAGTGCTGCCTAAGCTTTCCTAAGCAGGGGCGTTAGACAACTGAGCCATCTCACCGGCCCTAATTTTAAATATGCAATAATTCTCTTATGATTGAAATTTCAAACTCAGTTTGGAGAAATAAGATCCTGTTTCCAAATAAGCTAGTAATAAATGGTGGGGTGTAGCTCAGTTCAATCCAGGTATAAAAGCATAAACAAACAAACAAATATCTCAACTTTACTGAGCTACTATGAGAAAATGATCACCTTGCAAAAGCAAACTATTTTCTTTTTCCTTTATGTATTTGGTAAAGAGTCTCCACTACACAGCTCTGACTCGTAGTGATCTTCCCATCTCAGCCTCCTCAGTGCTGGGATTAAGAGGCAAGGGCCATGCCCTGTCGCAGTGGTCAGCTCAGTGCACCCAAGAGCGGGGCCTGCATGGCACATGGTAGGCAAACTGTTTTCTTGAAACAGTATAGGATGGAAAACTAAGCCCTAGAAGTCAGTGCTGCTTTGTGACTTTCATCTTTGTGTTTTTAGAAAAGTTTCTTCTCCTGCCTATGCCCAACACCTTATTTTTAAATTTATATGACAATATTGATTCTGACTTTACATTTCCAGAGGAAATAAAGCAAATAATGTATCCAGTGCTCTTAGAATAATGGAGAGTATACAGCAATTATTCTTTAGGTGTTTTACTTTTATGTGAAGGAGGAGAGCAGCAGCCATCAACTACCATACGCTAATGATGAACTCCTGATGGAATTTACAACTTGAAAAGACACACATGTTTATAAATCCAGTATTAAAACCTTATTGTTATAATTTGTATATTTACATTGTAACTCAAAAAGCAGGTAATTCTTTTCTCAAATGAATTCCATCATTAATTAAACTGTGAGATCACAGAGCCCCTTTAGCTACTCTCTATTGAGAACATACTAACTTTTCTCCAACACTTTAACTCTGTTAAGAAATGAGAAAACTCTTGGTCGGCTTCAAGCCCACAGTATGTTGAACTCTAACTTGTACAATAAATTCATTGACTAATATATTTTCTAGAGCAAATGCATTGCTCTAATGTTTCTTGTATGTATAATCTCTATATAATTCAGAATACTTTTAAAAAATTGTGGTTGGTAATAAAAATTTTAATCTGAACAACTACATTGGAGGCAGCAATGTGCAATGTAACAACCACTATTAGATTCCTATCATCTTGTAATTTTTAAATTGTGAATTGTTTCTAATAGCTTGTCATTATTTTTCTATTCTCTTTAAATTATTGTTATTGTTGTTGTTGTTGTTGTTGTGATAGCAGGATGGAACACAGGACATTGCATTTGCAAGACAAGCACTTATTCTACCGAGCTATCTTCCTGGCCCTACATTAAATTACATTTGATTTATTTTTATTTATTTATTACAGTGGTTCTCAACCTGTGGGTCACGATCCCAGCGGGGGTCGAATGACCAAAACACAGGGATCACCTAAAGCCATCCTGAAAATGCATATTTAAACCCATGCTATGCCATGGTGAAATGTTATTTGTTGAAATTAGTAATTTGAAGTAGCCACTGAAGTTATTTTTTGGTTTGGGGTCACTGCAACATCAGGAACTGTATTGCAGGGTCACGGCATTAGAAAGGTTGAGAACCACTGATTTTTATTTTATTTTATTTTATTTACAGAACTGAGGATTGAACTTAGGGCCTTGTGCTTGCGAGGCAAGTGCTTGTTCGACTGAGCTATCTCCCCAGCCCCTTAAATTAAACTAAAAAAAAAAAAAAAAAAAAAAAAAACTTTTCAACTTTTATGATATGCATTGTGTTGCTCTAGCAAGTATGTTATGTTCAACCCTGTGGGGTATTCAAATCATGATAAATACATATAACTCCTGGAAAATGTATCATTTTGTATTTGGTGGAAACTATCAAATTACTTTCTTCTAGCTTTTTAAAAAATATGTAGTACATTTTGATCATCTATACTCATACTATTCTGAGAGAAAATACAATCATTTATTAAAGGCATACTAAATGTGGCAATAAGTGACATATGACTCAAACATACAACTCTTTACAGAGTACTAACATATATTTTAAAAAGATATTTACAAAACAAAAGATGCAAGAACTAGATTATGGTAAATATTTGTGACTTGAGAAATGTAAATGGCTTGTCACAATATCTAGTTTTGCTCAAATTATTCCCACATTATTCCTGTCTCCTTGATGTGTTTATTTGTAGTGATCCTTTTATTTTCAAAAACAACTTTAATTCACATTATACCATTACCTAACTTACAATCTCTATATGATTTTTTTAACGGTACCGAGGATTGAACTCAGGGCCTTGCGCTTGCCAGGCAAGCACTTATTCTACTGAGCTATCTCTCTGGCTCCTCTATATAATTTAGAAAGCAACTTAAAGTCAGACTAAATATATTTTTCTTGATATGGTGCATATTTAGGATTAAAACTAGAATTCAATGAAAATAAAGGATATCCATTCTATAAATGAAAGTTATGACCTTTCAAAGATACCAAAAGGTACAGTACAGCAGGAAGAAGATACTTGTTAGTTGTGCAAATTAGAAACTTACTATGATAATCAGAATTCACTTTATCTTATTTTTTGTCTTTTTGATGATATAGGGAAATGAAACTCCTGACTTGAAAGGTATCTGGGATAAGTTTGTGTTCTCTAAAACTGAGGAATAAATTTTGGAACAAATGGAACTTAAGAACAGAATATTTTTTGAGAAAAATAAAGATTTTCTCCAAAAGAGGAACAGAAGGGGGACTTGAGCGAGTTGCCCTCGATAACTAAAATTCACAAAGACTATGTATTGCATAATGGTAACACTGGTCTTGAAGTGTTATTGTAATACTTCATGTTTGTAATTTACATTCATAGCTAAGGAATATTAACCTTTTGAAATAATAATTTGTATTCACTTAAACAGATAAGAATGAAAGCCACCTAAAAGTTATGTTGTGAAGATTAAATAGGTGATATAAATGTTTAGTGGAACCACTAAGAAATTATAAATGTTCAGGAATCATCATGGCAGCTATTAATTCCATGATGACACACATTATTTATAAAGTTGTCATTTCATTAAAAACAATATTATCTATTATATATAACAGAGTATCCAAAGAAGTAAACATACAAAATTACATCCACTTAATATTAGCAAAAATCATTAAAAATATTACTGGAAGAGTTTAGTACCTTGCTTCATAAATAAATTCCAATGTTAAAATGTAGAAAATATCATTATGTACCAATTTTAAAGGTCAATAGAGTTTTAAAGTCCATTATTACATGTTTATATTCTAATAATTAATAACAGTAGTAATATACACTACATTTAACACATCATAATCTAGAAGAGAGAAAAGGTGGTTGTATTAAAATCTTGAAGAGGTAAAAGAATGACTGGCCAAATAGCTCAACAGATTAAAGTGCCTGCAAGCAAGGGCAGGGGCAGGAGCAGGGGCAGCAACAGGGGCAGGGACAGGGGAAGGGACAGGGTCAGGGGCAAGGGCAGAGGGTTCAATCCCTGGGCCTGAACTGCTGGCTCCACCCCTGTAGCATGCTAAGATGGCAATTGAGACTGGGTCTGGAGGCACATACCTGTAACCCCAGCTCTTGGGAGGCTGTAAACAGGTGGGTCACTGTAAGTCTGATTTAGGAATGAGACCCTGAACACCCTGCAGAGCCATCCTTAAAATACAAAAAGAACAACAAAAAAGAGGTAATAAAAACAATTATAATTGTGCCTCTGTTCATGTATGTAAAACTTCTTCCAAATATAGGGTTATTTATTTACTTATTTATTTGAGACAGTCTTAATGCATAGTTCAGGCCGGCTTTGAACTCACTATGTAGTTCAACCTGCCTTCCAACTCACAATAATCCTCTTGCCATAGACTCACAAGGATTGGCATTATAAGTGTGTGTTACAATGCCCAGCTGCAAATCAAATTCTTGTGAATTCTTTGAAGTCTATTTAAATGTCTGTAAAACATCTTCGGACACTCACTGTGATTACAAACAATAAAATCCCACCACTCTTACAACTCCTAAGTTATATAGTGTTCCATAAGCATACACTCTCACATTTCATAAAATATTTCAACAAGTACTTCTTTGGACTTTCTTCAAGTTCCTACCTTTAGACAAGCCAGGTCATTCAAATCCGGAGGCAACATTCTGTGCATAGGTCTGCATCTTTTCCAGAAAGATAAGGTGGCAGTTTAGCATTCCTGAAACATCAGCAGAGTAGCGGCATGAGGCAACTTTTCTTTAAGCCTAAAGTTTGGGCTAGTTAAAATATTTTGGACAAAAGACACTTTCCTTTGTGTAAAGAAGTCTAAATGTTTAAATATGTATAACAGAGAACTCAATTTCATGTCTATAAAATAATTACTAATACTGTTATAAAATTCAATAAAAAGATTGAAAATGTTCGCACTCTAATCTGAACAAAATGAATTCCTGCATATGGTAATCACTCCCTCCCACTAAACTCCAAGAATTACTGAATGTACAATAGGAACAACTCATGATCAAGAAATTTAAATTAATATTTTGCAAAGGATTATTACAAGAACTTAGCGAGCTATCACTGCAGCTAACATTTTAATGATACTACATCCAGTATTATTAACGTTCATAGTATATTAATAGCAAGGGAAATAATGGTAATAATTTGAATGATGGTCAATAATTTCCTTAATGTTGATTGCATATTATATTAGCTGTTCTCATTTTCACAATAATGTGATGAGGTAAGCACTATTATTATCTTGTTTTAATGGTAAAAAAGCTAAAGGGCATGATTAATTCAAGTTCAAACTTCTAGTGAGTGAGTGCTCCAAGATTCAAACCTGAGACTTTTCACAGCAGAGCTTGCTTCTTAGAAATTTTGTATGGAATAATAACAACTTATAGAAATTTGTATAATATAATCATATTGGCAAAGTTTTAAAATTGATGTCTGTATTACTGTTTAGATATAAAGACATTACTTGCAATTTCACTTAATACAGTGTATTGATCTTACATCTTAAAGGACAAAATACTAAAACTTGTAAATAATTTTGAGTGGATAATAATATGCATCTGGAATTGTTAGTTCTGTAGTCAGTGTTTCATATTTTGGAACATTCTAATTTTTAATTTAAGATAAAGACCAGTTTTAAAATTTTAATAAGGTACAATTTTGTAAAAGATTACAGTTATGCAATAACAGAATCTTGTTGAGGATTACTTTCTGAACTCTTCATATTACAACACTTGTTTTTTATGAGTTTTAGGACACAACTTACTTTTTTAGATCAGACCACTGTAAAGAAAAATGCTATTAATGTTAAGCCCTTCTCTTTCCTTAGTCATTCTCATACTTACAATTCCTTTGAACAGCAGAAAGTAATGGTATTTTGTTAATTATTAAACCGAAGGTTCACTTTTTTGTTGTTTTAATGTATTTTTTTTTAGTACAATGTCTACAGCGCATCACTACATAGATCACACTGTAGTGATCCTCTTGTTTTCAACTTCTCAAGCACTAAGATTACCAGCATGTGCCACAAGCTGAATTAGACAATGGTCCTAAGCATCTCCAATGGTTAGTTTTTTTGTTTGTTTTTTATTTTCTGCTGAGGATAGCAATGTGTAATTCTAAAGTAATGCTTGGAATGCTTGTCATTCTGGTATTTTAAATGTGTGCTGCTTGTAATGTCACTTTAATTATTGCTATATATTCTGTCAAGTAAATGTTTGCTTTGGAAAAAAAAAAAAAAAGAACAGTAAGTGAGTAATAAAACAGAGTAAGAGACAAAGAAAAATGCCATAGGATTGACCTGCTACAATTGTGTATATGGTAAGATTTCTAAATTTCTATATAAAAATGTGTAACATGGACACAGTGTGATGGCGGTGGTTCCTTTAGACAGCAGAAAGGGGATTTAGGCCCAGAAAATCCTAGTCCATCCAAGGCGGGGAGAGGGCAAGCTGGCCGACAGGGACCGGAGCAGCGGCCATGGCGCTAGGACTGTCCCATCCATCCCGTATCAAAGCGCTGGGAGCGGCTGGATGATCTGAAGGCAATGGTGAAAGCAGGGCCTGGGGCGGGGGTGGGGGAGGAGCCCGACCGACCTGCAGTCACAGCTGAAGCAGTGCTGTCTTCCGGGGTGCAGCCCCAGGAAAGGGGGGCAGGCAGCAGCAAGCGATGTGCCACCATAGAGCTGAGGGTCGGGAACAGATACTGGCTAGACCACAAGATGGGCAGCAGCTCCTTCGGAAACATCTATGTTGGCATGGACATTGCTGCAGGAGAAGAAGTTGCCATCAAGCTTCAATGTGTCAAGATCACACACCCTCAGCTCCACATCGCGAGCAAAATCTACAAAATGATGCAGGGAGGAGTGGTCATCCCCACCATCAGGAGGTGTGGAGCTGAAGAGGTTACAATGTCACGGTAATGGAGCTCCTGGACCCACTCCTGGAAGACCTCTTCAACTTCTGCTCAAGGAAGTTCGGTCTCAAAACTGTTCTGCTGCTTGCTGACCACATGATTAGTCATGTTGAATACATTCATTCAAAGAACTTCAGCCACCGAGATGTAAAGCCAGATAACTTCCTCATGGGGCTGGGGAAGAAGAGCAACGTGGTTTACATCATCGACTTTGGGCTGGCCAAGAAGTACCGGGATGCAAGAACCCACCAGCACATCCCCTAGAGAATAAGAACCTTACGGGCACAGCACGGTATGGCTGCACCAACCTGCACCTTTAAATCGAACAATCTCGAAGGGATGACTTGGAGTCTCTAGGGTACATGCTGATGTACTTCAACCTAGGCTGTCTGCCCTGGCAGGGGCCTAAGGCTGCCACCAAGATGCAAGAGTATGATAGGATCAGCGAGAAGAAAATGTGCACTCCCATTGAAGTGCTGTGCGAAGGCTGTCCCTCTGAGTTTGCCACATACCTGAGTTTCTGCCGTTCCTTGCACTTTGATGATAAGCCTGACTACTTCTACCTGCGCCAGCTCTTCAGGAATCTGTTCCATCTCCACGGCTTCTCCTACTACTCTGTGTTTGACTGGAATATACTCAAGTTCAGTGCCAGCCGGGCTGGCCATGATGTGGAATGGGAACGCTGGGACCAAGAGGAACCACTAAGACACTGCTGGAATCCAGCCACCCACTGCCTCCCTTCCACAGCTTCTGGCCACCTGTGGGGGACTCAAGAAGTGGCCCCCCCTGACATCCCTGACCCCTACCTCACATATGGCTAACACTTCCCCTCAGCCTGTCTTTGGCATGGAATAAGAGTGGAAAGGGAGCATGCAGCTGCACTGTGGAGTGCCGGTCAGTATCTCCTCATCTGATTTCACAGGCTGACATGTTGTATGTTGGGAGCTAGCAGGAAGCCAGGAAATTGATCAAGTGTGTGTAGGTGGGACTGGGCTTCCCTTCCTGGGGCAAAAAGCTACCCCAGTGCTGAGAAAAACATCCTGCCCGATTCAATATAGAGATAAGGACAAAGCATCTTTAGTAGAGAACAATAAAGGCCAAGGACCCTTGCAGAGAGTTCTGGTTGTCTCCTCCCCTGCTTGGAATGTTTTCAGTTTCCCCAAAGCAGTTATGCAATTTCCTTATCCTGTCCTTGAATACTGAATAAAAGGAATATCCTTCTGAGGATCTAGGCTCACTTCGAGAGAGACAAGTCTCGGTGAGTCCTCTGTACTACCTTCATCAGGTCTTCTTGTCGTTTCTTTTTTTTTTTTTTTTTTTTTTTTTTTTTTTTTTTTTTTTTTTTTTTTTTTTTTTTTTTTTTTTTGTCTTTTTTTTGAGACAGAGTCTCGCTATGCAGTTCAGGCTGGCCTTGAGCTCACTTTGGTAGCCCAGGCTGGTCTCAAACTCGCACCGATCCTCCTGCCTCAGCCTCCCGAGTGCTGGGATTACAGGCGTGCGCCACCACGTCCGGCTCTCGTCGTTTCTTTTGGCACCGACACCAGAACAACACAACACTGACAAGGTAGCTCTCACATGTTCGCCTCACAGGGATAATATCTATGTTCTCAGGACAAGGACCAGAATCTGATTTCCAATACAACTACATCGCTGGTGGCAAGACTCTCTTTCCATGATGCTGTTCCAACATCTGCTGGAGGTGTTAAAGAACAAAAAGCAAGCTTGAACTCATGATAGCCTTCACATCCACAACTGCTACAACCGGAGTAGCAATGAGCCACATTGTACAAACTGTTCATTTTGTGCAGCAATGGCAGAAGAACTCACGACAATTATGGACTTCTCAAGGATGCATAGACTTTTAAGTTAAATCCTAAGATAAATGATCTAGAATATGCTATTGTTATGTTCGGAGGTCAGATTGTTAATCTACAATGTCAGCTTTATTTAAAATATTATTGGAGTACTTCATTTTGTATAACTACCAATTCATGGAATCAAACTCATCTCCTATGGGAAAAGGTAAAAAGACATTATCTCGTGGTAATATTACTGCTGAAATCCTATCTGTTCAGCAACATATTGATAATACTTTTGCAAAATAATTGTCAAAATTGTCTGGCACTGATCTGTTGTAAAGTATCTCTAATGGCATTGAAAACTTTAATCCTTTTCACGTTATCTCATGGTTTGGTGGAAATGTAGTAGAGATTTGTGTGTGTTATCTCTGTATCATTTATATATCCTCTTTAGTTTATCAATGAGGACAGACTCAGCCACAAGCTAAGGATCAAAAGTCTGCAGTCCTCACCCTAATGCTTAAAATATTATCTTTTAGCATTAAAAAATAAAAGGGGATATGTAGAGATAAGAAACTAACATCTTCTTAAGAAGTAGAGAATAACAAACAAAGTCCAGGGAGAACTGTAGTGGGATACTTGGGGATTCTTGGTTACTTGGGGATTATCAAAACCTGGCATTCAAGGAGGCAGATAACAGCTTATTCTAATGGCTCCTTGATTATTGTCTCCGCCCTTGCTTGGAATGTTTTCAATTAGCACTTGTATTAACCTAATGTTAGGTAAATGGCAAAAGAGTAGTGATCTCTAGTCTGTATTCACCAGAGCAGTTATGCACATTCCTTAGCCTGTACTTGAGTACTCAATAAAAGCAAGATCCTTCTGTGGGTTGGGGCTCACTTCCAGAGAGACACATCTCAGTGAGTCCTCTGAGTTACCTTCAAAAAAATGTGCAACTGGTTTCCTTTGTCACATTATAGGGATTTATTAGAATATTAATCATTGTTGGAAAATAACTGTTCCATATTATGTCTAAGGCATTTAATATTCAGAAATTCAGTGATGTTAAGCTCAAGTGCCTATGTTACAGAGAAATAGTATCATTAAGCTTCTTTTCTGGAGGGTTCACAACTTAAGTTTGCGGGCCAAAATTCAGAGAAAAAGAAGGGTTATAAGTAAGTATTCTTTCTTACAGTGAATAACCACAAAACTCTTGGGAGAAATCAAATGGCTTTCAAGTAACAACGTTACGCAGTGGTAGAAACAAACCTTCATTATGTGTTATGTGCTCAAGACAAGTCTTTTATACTAAATTTAGTTTTTGTTTTGCATATTGGATACTGAGGATCAGAAAGAAATATATCTTCACTTCACAGCTAAAATAAAACTTTAATGGAATTACAAGAGTTGGGGCAAATTTTCCCATATGCCCTCTTTTACCAACTTCTGAATTCAAAAGGTAGTTTTGCTGCCCACATTCTCCCTGGTCCTTAACAGTGTGAGTGTTCTTCATACATACTTGTTTTAAATGTTGAACATTGAGGAGTGGCAGCTGAACACCTTCCATCCCCATGTAGTCCTGGCAGAGTGCTGCTGAGCCTGGTTTCCCATCCTTGCCCTGAAGACCTCCAAGGAGATCTAACTATCACAGGGACATGCAGGATCCTTAGGGAGCCCTACCCTGTACTGACCAAAAGAACACTGAGGGCTTCAAAAAATGATGAATGTAAGGAATAAAAGGCAACCTCAGATCTCCAGCTCACCAAAAACAATCCCAAGAAACAAGGTGATAGAAGAAATTGGAAGTCACACAACAGAAATTTCTCATGCAATAGCAACAGAAGTAAAGAAACAGTATCATCAGGCTATGGAAGAAATCTGGGCAGAAATAATCAGATAAAAGAGAATGACAATAATGAAATGATGACTTAATTTATCTAGACAGACATAGACAAAAAATAGAAGGGAAGAGGATAATGATAGAAACATTGAATGAACAATATAGGAAAAAAACTAGAATGCATGAAACAGATTTAAATACATACTGAGGACATTAAGAATTCCAATGAAAACTGGCAAAACTACCTCAAAAAAACAAAATACAGATTTTTAAACCTTGAAGATAGCATTGCAGCTGGTGAACACAGAAGGAACAATCTCTTAAAAATAATGATAAAGTGGGATAAAAACAGCTACAAGATAATGCAAAGAAAAATAAATATAAAACTAACAGTTATCAATGAAACAGTTGGAGATAATGCATGTGCACACGCACACACACACACACACACACACACACACACACACACATACACAGATTGTGTGCAGGAGTAACTAGCAGACGGGGCTGGTGCAATAGCTCAGCAGACTAAAATGCCTTCTTAGCAAAGCTTAGGCAAGCTCAACGACTGCAGTTCAAACCACAACACCACATACCACACTGACCCTACCACTAGGGTGGGCTGAGCCATCCAGACTCTAGGAGTAGTGATGCACCTCTGTAATCATATTGCTGTCAGATACATCTTCACTAGACACATAATAATAAAGATCCCAGAAATTGCTCAAGAGAACAGAATATTCAGAGCTGTAAGAAAGAAGGAACAGATCACCAACAACAGAAATCCCATTAAAATCATGAGAGTTTTCTCATCCCTAACCAGCAAATCAAGAAGAGTTTGGAGTCAATTATTTGAGATACTGAGAGAGAAAACAATTTACAACCCACATTGACGAACCGTAAAAATCTATCAAATTTACAGTGAGGAAAGATCCTTCAATGACAAAGGACAACTGAAGAAATTCATGACAATCAAACCAACCCTACAAAGAGTACTGGCAGATATTTTAGAAAGAAAAAAGGATGACCGCACCATCAAAAGCAACAGAAGAGAAGCACTAAATGGAGCAAGTACTTAAAGTGGGAAAGTATGGATCCTATTATAGAAAACAACAAAGATATATATCAGTTATAACCATCAATGTAGATAGCCTCAATACACTAATCAAAATAAGTAGATTGCAAAATAAATAGAGTGCATCAAGAAACAAAATCTGACAATATGCTGCATACAAGAAGCACATTTAACTCAAAAAAGAAATTAATAGACTTAATGTCAAAGAATGGAAAACAATACTCTATTTTGTAAGAATCTAGAAAAAAAAAGCATGAATAGCTATTCTGGATGCTAGTAATGTCAACTGAAAACCTAGTGTGATTAAAAGAGATAATGATGGACACCCCACACATTTTAGGAGAAAATTGCAAGAGGAATATACAACAATTATAAATATCTATGCACCCAGCTATGGAAGACAAACTTTAACAGACATGAAAAGCTTAAAGAGCAATGACATATTTGTACTGGGGAAATTAGAGTCCCACTGCACAAAGAAATAGGCGAACTACACAAAAGCTAAGCAACAAAATAACAGAACTAATCTACAATTGCAAAGAAATAGCCTTAGTAGACCTTTACATAGTGCTCCACCCAAAAGTATCAGAATACACATTCTTCTCAGCTGCACAACGGGTGTTCTCCAAAATAGATCATGTGCTAACACATAAAATATTCTTTTTTTAAATTTTATTTATTTTTTTTCTTGTTTCAGAACTTTTGTTTGTTTATTTATTTTTATTTTTATGGCTGGCTCAGCCTGCCCTAAGGGCAGGACTGGCCTAGCACGTGGTGCCAGGGATTGAACCGCAGTCGTACTGCAGCTGCCCAAGCTTTCCTAAGCAGGTGCTTTAGACCACTGAGCCATCCTGCCGGGCCCAAAATATCCTTAAGTAAATGTGAAGACATGAAATTACTTCATGCCTGTTGTTTGACCATAATCCAATGAAACTAGAAATTATTGACAAAAGAAACTGCAAAAACTCTATAAACACATGGAAACTAAATAATATCCTTTTGAACAATCAATGGATCATGGATGAAATTAAAGTAGAAATTAAATAATATTTATGACCAAACAAAAATACAAATACAACTTACTAAAACCAGTGGAATGCAATGAAAATGGTCTTAAGAGGAAAATTTTAGTGGTAAATTTTCACATCAACAAAACAGAACAAGTGCAAATAAAAAAAAAAGCTTATGCTGCACCCTAAACTTCCCAAAAATGAAAAGCAATTAAGCTCAAAGGTCAAAGAGGGCAGGAAATTATAAAGATGAGAACAGAAATAAATACAGTGGAGATGAAGAAAACAATAAGGGTAAGTGAGTTGAAAGATTGCTTCCTGGAAGGAATAAATAAAATTGATAAAATCCTAGCCAACCTCATTTAAAAAAATAAAATTATTTGACCAAGAGCCCAGGCTGGGCATATGAGTGAGATGACCAGGGGCTCACCAGATCCTCATTTGACCCAGAACCCAGGCCCGGTGTGTCTGGTTTGCAGACATACTAGATGCAAGACCTACCCAGATGATCCAGGAGCAGAACACCTCGCCAAAGTGGCACAGAAGGTTCACCTCCAAGGGCTGTAGCAAGAAGAAGTGGAGCACAGCAGCCAGACCCAAGCCACAACTACCTGGATAAGTTCAAACTTGTTAGATCCAGACATGGTGCTAAGGTAATAACTGCACCAAGTCTCTACACCAAAGATCAGAGTATGGTGCTATACAAAATGACACAGAGAAGGGAAAAAATGCATTCTCAGGCACTGAGCCCAACCAGAACAAATTCAGGAGACAATAACATAGAACAAATTGTAAATCGCACACCTGAAATCTGTGCTATAATACTGTATGAAGCAAAGAAACAGCTGCAGAAAGATATAGAGGAAATCAGAGCAGAAATAATATCTGAAGTAAAAAAAAAGAAATAATTATATTGAAAGAAGTGCTAAATGCTCTTAAAGAAGACACTGATAAAAAAAATAGAATACAATAGAAAAGTGATGTAATCTTAAATGAGCAATATATAAAAGAAATAGAATACATGAAGCAGATTTGAAGTGCTATACAGGAAATTAAAGCCTCCAACACAAACTGGCAAAACCATTTGAATGAAAGTGAAAATAGATTTTGAGACCCAAGCAT
Organism: Myocastor coypus; assembly: GCA_004027025.1. Lineage (NCBI taxonomy): Eukaryota > Metazoa > Chordata > Mammalia > Rodentia > Myocastoridae > Myocastor > Myocastor coypus. The sequence continues at coordinate 60,797 of PVJA010008278.1, forward strand.
ACCATTGCAGCCAATGAAAAGGTAAGAAAATATCTCTTAAAAATAAATAGGATGCAGGAAAAAAAAAATTCAACATCTGCAAGATGATGCAAAGAAGAACAACATGAGACTAATAGGAATTGATGAGAAAGAAGGAGTTAATACAAATGATATAAAAAGAATATGGACAGAAGTAATTGCAGAGGGTCTGGGTAGACAGCCCAGAAAAACAAGGGCTTACCTGGCAAGTGCAAGGTCCTGAGGTTAATCTGCTGTACTTCCAAGGGGGGTGGGGAAGAAAAGAAAAATAAGTAATTGCAGAAAACTTCCCCAAATATGGGGAAACAATCTGACATTCAGTAAATGAAGCATGTGGAACTCCAAATAACATCAATTCAATTAAAGCCACAGCCTGACACATAATAATCAAGATCCCAGAAATTTTCCTCAGGAACAGTATACTAAAAGAAGAGAAAATAAACAGATCACATTTAAAGGAAAACCTATCAGAATAATGGCAGATTTCTCTTTACAAACCGTCAAGTCAAGAAAAGCATGGAGCAAATACTTCCAGTCTTACAAGAAAACAAATTCCAGCCCAGACTACTATACCCTGCAAAACTCTATTTTAAGTTTAATGGAGAAGTGAAATACTTCCATGACAAAGCACAACTAAAGAATTTCATGATAACAAAGCCAACCCTGCACAGTTTATTCAAAGATATTCTAGAGAAGGATCAAAATGACCATAACTGTGAAGGAGAATGGAAAGAACCCACTAAATGGGGAAATCAAACCCAGGAGAAAAAGATTTCAACTATTTTTTGTGTACTGCAAGAAAACATTTTCATCAACATATTCTACAAATGAACTTCTCCTGCAACCTATCAGTCATAATTGATATCTATAGAGTTGATATCAAGGAAATAGCAGTAGCTCAGTCTCACAAGTGACACCTCACCACCAGTAAGCATCACGGAAATGTCTATTTCCATGACATACTAGAACTTTGTGCGATATCTTAACCCCAAACTGTTAGATGTGCTGGTCATATATTTGCCATTATGTATTTATGTTGGGTTTCTTAGTAATTTTTACTATCATTAAATCTTTTTCTTAGTTAAATTGTTTTGAAATATTTAATTTTTAATTAGTTGGTATTTCATTAATTTTGTGAATATAGTTTAATATTAATTTTTCTTTTAAGATTTATACTGTATCTTGGACTTACAATCTACTTATAAGACATGATATGAATTTTTCCCTAGTAACATCAACCAAATTAAAAACACTTAAATTAGAAACTTTAAAAAGTATATTTCTGTTTTCATTGACTAAAAATAAAGTAAAATAAAAATCAAATGATAAGAAAAAAGTAAAGAAAAAAGTTCAAGAAATAAGGAAAGAAAAGGGTGAAGTCACAAAAGACCCTATGGAAACTCAGAATAACATCAGTACCTATTTCTAAAATCTTTACTATTGAAGGGAGGAGAATACAGAAAAAAATGGACAGATTCCTAGATCATATAAACTACCAAAGGTGATTCAATAGCATATAAAAATTCTGAATAACTCAATATCAGTGAATGAAATGAACAATGAAAATCCCATCTTCCAGTGGATTCACAGCCAAATTCTACAAGAAATTTAGAGAAGACATAACGCACTCTCCTTTCAAACTTTTCAATGTAATTTAAAGGGAAGAAAGTCTCCAAAACTCATTCCTGGAAGCAAGAATTACTCTGATACCAAAACCAGAAAAAGGCCCAATCAACAATAGAGAAATATAGGCCAATTTCCCTACTGGCCATAGATGCAAAAGTCCTCAATAAAATATTACCAGACAGAAAGCTACAAACCCTCAAAAGATTATACATCACCATCAAGTGGAATTTATCCTAGGAATGCAGTGATGATTTAATATACACAAATCCATAAATGTAGTACACTGCATCAACAAAGCAAAAGAAAACCACATTATCTTCTGAATAGATGGAGAAAAAGCTTTTGACAAAGTCCAATACTCATTTATGATAAAAACCCTGTAAAAAATTAAAGCACATGATCTTTATCTCAACTTGTTAAAAGTTATCTGGAACAAACAGATAGCCAACATCATTCTAAGTGGAGTTATTCAGAAAGCCTTCACTTTAAAATCATGAATTAGAGAAGGATGCCCATTGTCACTATTACTGTTTAATAGTTCTTGGAAACATTGGCCAGAACAATTAGACAAGAGAAAGAAAGGAAAGGAATAATAAATAGAAAGGAAGAAGTGGCACTATCATTATTTGTAGATGATATGTTGCTATACATAGAAGACTCTAAAAACTCCTTAAGGAACTTGTAGATTTAATAATCAAATGCAGTAGCATAGTAGTATACTAAATTAATATTCATAAATAACTAACATTTCTATACACAAACATGATGGCAACAAAAGAGAAATTATGGAAACTGCATCTCTCATAGTAACACCAATAAATAAACAAACAAATAAATAAATAAGAAAGAAATACTTATGAATCAATATCACAAAGGAAGTCAGTAATTTATACCAGGGCATACTGAGACAGCAATTGAGACCTGGCATGGAGGAGCACACCTGTAATCCCAGCTCTTGGGAGGCTGTAAATAGGTCCAACCTAGTAATAAGACCCTGAACACCCTGTAGACCCTTCCCTAAAATGAAAAAAGCATGCATATGTAGTCAAATTTTTGTAACTTCTTATATCCTCTACTAGTAAAATCATCATGCACATAATTCATAATTATTACTATTTATCACTAAGTATCAAGGGTTTGAGTCTGCATTTGTCTACTAATGTTTTAAAAACAAATCAGAAACGTATTTTTATATTTGTCACTGCAGCTCTTATCTCTTTATCTGTAAATACCCCTTACTTTTTCTGTCAGTATTCATGCTCTTCATCGTGTTCCATAATACTTGATTTGCAAGGCCATGTATTTCACTGTGCAAACAGTTTTCTACTCTACAGATGTTGCAAATTGCATCTCACTGGGGGAATTCACATTCCTTTCCTAAGGACTGCATCTCATCCAATCAGTTGAGATCTATTTAAAAGGAACAATATGACCAAGAAAGATTTAACTGTTAGCAGCTTCACATTTGAATTTTAAGAAAGTCCATATTTCCGTCTCTTGGCACAAATAAAAAACACTTCATTTTGGGGGTTCCAGCCTACCAGGTTAGACTGAAGCATTACTTTTCCATGTGCTGCTTATCCAGCGCTCCAGTTACAAATCATGAGTCCAGTTGTCCCTCATATTCACAGGAACTAAGTGCTTATAAGACACTCAGGCTCTGTTTTTGTAGTTGCATTTTAGTTTTACCTTTTAAGCACTGTGAAATCTGCTTGCCCACATGATTTATTGTGCACCTCTGATATTTTTAAAATTAATGTTAACCATAGAGGACATTAGGGCAATAGAAACATGTTTAAATTCTTCAAAGCAAATCAGCCTTTATGAGTTTGCTGTTGCTGGGCACTAAATGTTCACCCAAAACGTTACATGTTGCAGTCTTACCCCTTGTATGCTAGTATTAACAAATAAGATCTTTGGAATGCCATTAGGTCATGAAGATGAATGTCTGCAGTGCAGAGAAGAAGGCAAATCATAGTAAATGCACTTTTAAAACAACAGATAAATCTTTATAAAAGTCCAGTAGAAACAAACGCCGCTTTACAGAAACAAAGATTGGAAACTTATTTTGTTAAACATCAAGTGGTAAAAGATTTCAGCTTTGTGAGGAAAGCAACAAAATGAAGATTATTAGGTAAATATTTCTATATAAAATTTTAAAATCCCTCGGTGTACTGCTGTTGAAATTCAAAGGGATAATTCTTAATCACAAGAGCTATCATAACAAAATATCACAGACCAGTTGTCTTAGGGAGTAGAAATTAATTCCCTACAGTTATGGAGGTTGGAAATCTGAGAAAAGGGCCAAGATCTTTTTTCTTGTCGTCTCTCTTTCCATGGCTAGTAGATGGCTCCTTTTATCTTAGATCTTCCCACAGCCTTTTCTCTGTCAAGTTCAGTGTGGAGTCTCCCTCTCTTCTAGCCAGAAGTCCTATGGGCTTAGAACCCTACTCTCACATCTCATTTAATCTGACTACCATCTCAAAGGCCCAGCAACACAGCTACTTTGAGGTTTTAGGACTACAACTTACGAATTTTAGGATAATGCAGTTCAGGCTATGGCCATGCTGAAAGTAGCAGTAATTGAATTT
>PVJA010008279.1:0-65075 GCA_004027025.1 Myocastor coypus
CGTCTACCAACTGAACCACAGAGCAAGCCTAAGTAATGTACACGTTTTTAAACTCACTTCAAACCACCTTTTAGCTTGTCTTGTGATATGTTCTGTGCCACCCTGTATCTTGCTATGGACTGAATTTTGTTCTCTTGCACCGCATCCATATTTTTGTTTCCTTGCAGTGCCTCGGATTGTGACTTTCTTTGGCCCTGTGTTCTTTAAAAAGGCAATGGAGGTCAAAGAATATCCTGAGGCTGACCTCACATTCCACCTCACTGGCATCATTTAAAGCAGGGGAAAGAATTAAATGAAACCTGCACGTTCATGTGCTTTTACTTCCTTCTTTTTCTTTGACCGAAAGGCTACTAATCTTGGAGATTGTGCAAGTGAGCAAACTTACCGCTGCGCTGCTAGCATTCCTGTAGATGTTGCTATTGCCAGTTAGGTCATGACGGTGAAGTATGCATGGCTTCCTTTCCCTGATCTTGTGGACATTATCCAGTCTTCATTTGAGTTCAGGCAAATGTCCAGTGGGTGAAATTTCATCAATTTCTAAAACATCAACAGTCAAATCACATTAATATTCATGTTTTCAGAACATATAACCACTGGGGAGCTATGAAGATTGATTGTACATATGCAAACTACTGATTATTTCGTGTCTAGATACCTTCTCCCAGATTTAAAATCATCCTTTCTCTCTGTCCTCTCACAGACAGATCTCTTGGATAACAGACTTCAGAATTGATCTCTGTTGCAATGTTTGACCAAGTTGAAAAACACTTCTTTCTGTTCTATTGAACACACTGTTGTATTGATCACCATGTTTTGCAGTAGTCAGAAAGACCCTGGTTGTCCAACATTCTGTTGAACTGGGAAGATTGGGACACACATATCGGGAAGTTGACAGATATCAAGGCTGAAGACGCAGCACGTCTGTGGCCACATGCAAGCCAGGACGGTGGGCTCAGGAGAACCCATCTGTGTGGGCAGCACCATCCCACTCTTCCAGCCTCCGGGACTATGAGGAAATAAATGAGTGTGGTGTCAATCGCTCAGCCAGCTGGTGTGCTTTGACAGCAGGTGTAGAAACCACATAAATGTACAGGAATACAGTATTTCCCTTCCTTTTGTTTTGCAAACTTTCCCAGTTTCTTCATCGACTTGCAATTTCATCATCTTTTGTTCAGGGGAAATACTCCATATGACTTTCAGATTTTGGAAACCTGTTAATTTTATTGAGCAGGTTTCGTGGTGCACTGTATGGTCCATCCTGGAGGAATTTCTGCGAGCACATCAGCAGTATGTTGATCCTGCTATTGTTGAGCACAGTGCTCTTGGATGTGTGTTGGAACTTGTTATCTCATATTGCTCTAGTCTTCCACACTCATACTGGTTTGTGTAGTTGTTTTGCCTGTTGTTAAAAGTATTGTGAAGTTCTGGGTTTGCTGCTGATCACTTTATCCACCCCCTTGCAGTACTGAGAATTGTCCAGAGTGTCCCCTGCAGGCTAGGTTGGCACTATACCACGGAGTACATTCACAATGCTTTGATAATAGTTTTCTGATAGGGTACCACTAAATTACCAACACTGTTTTGTAAGATGTGATACTTATCCTTTAATACTCTGTCTGGGATAAGTGTGGGGGCTTTCTCTGCCTCGCCGTTGGCCACCGTTTTGCCGAGTGTGCACATGGCCTCTTCTTTGTGTATATGTGACTTGGAGAGAGAGAGAGAGAGAGAGAGAGAGAGAGAGAGAGAGAGAGAGAGAGAGAGAGAGAGAGAGAGAGAGAGAGAGAGAGAGAGAGAGAGAGAGAGAGAGAGAGAGAGAGAGAAAGAGGGACAGAGAGACAGAGAGACAGACAGAGACAGATAGTCAAAAGAAAGAGACAGATGACAGATTGTCTCCACCTATTCTGACACAAGGACAGCAGAGTAGGTTCATGGGAACAGGGATCCACACTAAAGGTCTTGTTGCACCTTAAGTATCTTCCTTAGTCCTATAAATCCAAGGGGCTTCAAATTAGAAGTAGGAAAATAATTTTTAAGGCTTAAGATGTTTCTAATACATGGCAAAAAAAAAAAACCATAATGTTTACACTCTTCATAAGGAATTGCTACATACAAAGAATATACATTAATTTTTGCGGGGAGTGGTTCAGTCTGCCCTGAGATTGGGGCTGGTGTAACACGTAGTGCCCAGGATCAAATTGAAGTCCCCTGTACCTGCCGAACCTTGCCTAAGCAGGTGCTTTAGATCACTGAGCAATCTCACTGGCCTGATTATATACATTAATTTCATTGACCTTTCTCTTGCACCCCTTCTCCTTTCCTTCCACTCCATTCTTTTCCCTCTACCTCTAAGTCCCTTTTGCATTTGCAAAGGTGTATCTTACTCTTTTCTATTATTCCTATTTACTTTTACACTTTAAATGACTTATTATTTGGGTTTTATACAATAAGAACCATGGGATAATTAAAGTTTTGGATCTACTTGATATATAGGATCAAAGTGTGTACATGTCTTTAGACTCAAATATACCTTTCTACATCTCAGAGAAGTATTCTACTATGGAGTAATACCACACCATGCTTATCCATACATGTGTTGTCAGTCCTATAGGCCATAGGTTGCTTCCCAATTTCACTATGACAAGTTCTCATCCTATAAAAATGGCAATGAGTACATCACTGTAAGGTAATGTTTGTTAACTCTTTTAGAAAGTCATCCACAAGACAGGACTAGCTGGGCTCACGGAATTTCTATTTTTCATTTCTTGAGGCTTCTCTATGCTGATCTTCATACTGACTGTACTAGTTTATGTTTGTTCCAACAGTGTAGAGAGGTTCCTTCTTTCCCATGTCATAGCTAGCATTTCTTTTTATCTGATTGTTGATTATAGTCATTCTTTCTGGAAAAAAATGCAATCTCAGGGTTGTTTTAATTTGCATTGCTCTAATGGCTAGAGATGATCTTTTCTTCATTATATTTATAAATTGTATTTCAATATTATATTATATGTTATATGTTTCTTCATTATACTTCTAATTTATATTTCCATGTAATTAGTACACATTTTGAAAATTATTTACATAGCATTTTTAATAATATCAGCCAACAAAACTCATAAACAAAAAGGTGTACAGAAATAGAAAACCTGAGAAGTATATTATGTTCCCCTCTTTACCCACCTGAAACCCAGAAATATCATTTTAATGGGAATACACTATATGATTATTTGAAGTCTTACTCAGTTCATTTACTTAGCTCCACCATATACAACATCTCTACCAAAGAGTGAGCGAGAGAAAGAGAGAGAGGGAGACAGACAGACAGATAGACAGAGAGACAGAGAGACAGAGACAGATATAGACAGCTCAATGCTGTCCAGAATTACAAAGCACATTTGAAGCCAGTTGTGGGGTAGAAAATTTAAACTGTAATTGGCAAATTTTCAGAGAATCCATGTTAGGAGCTGTAGAGTTAAAAACTGTTTTTATGTGCATTTGTGTATTTCGCTGATTTAGCCTTTAATATCTGTGACTTTAAGGTTTTATCCAAGAACGCCTTGGCTGATTCTAATGTTCTGAAGAATTTCTCATCTATTTTCCTATACTTGTGACACAATTTATGCTATGATTTCAGGATTTTGTCTATTTTGACTTGATGTTTTATCTCACAGGTGGAAGTCCAGGATCATTCATCTGCATGTGGACTCCCAATTTCCCTGGCACCATACATTAAAAATGCTACTTTAAAGCTGGACGTAGTGGTGCACGCCTGTAATCGCAGCACTTGGGAGACTGAGGCAGGAGGATCAGTGAGAGTTTGAGACCAGCCTGGGCTACAAAAGTGAGCTCAAGGCTAGCCTGAACTGCATAACAAGACCCTGTCTCAAAAAGACAAAAAAAATGCTACTTTATTTCCCCTGTTTATTGTTACCTTAACAAAACAGTCTTATCAGGTGATGAACATACAAGAAAGAAGGCAACAGTCTGGTTCATAGTTTCCAAGGCTTAGGTCTAATGACAGTAGGCATAGCTTTGGTGTCTGTACCAAGGTAGTAAATTAGAGTTGGGGCACCTTTGGAAGGGAGCTCTTCCCATCATGGTAGCTGGGAAGCAAGAAGGAAGATGAGTCCAGCACTACACAGTGCCTTTCAAGGGTGCTCCTCTAATGACCTAGGACATCCCAGTAGGTCCCTTCTCTGAAGTTTTCATGCCTCTCACTGACCCTACAGGTTGTGCACCAAGCCTTTATCCCATGAGCCCTGGAGAGGCCCTTATACAAACCATAGGAAAATGGTTCAGTTGGCATAAAGGTGCAAGCTGCAATCAGATTCTTTTTATGGAACTTCCTTTGTCAAGTGAGGATAATAGGGATCAGAAATTCTCCGAGGAGGAAGATATTGGCACAATGCAGAAATGATGCTTTTTATATGTGATAATGAAGGGTTTCAAGGTCAGAATGCATATGAAATTATGGTCAGTAAAAGTGTATTGGGAAGTTATTCAGAGATCCAGAATAAGGAATACTGGGAGAAAGAGGTTAATGATGAACCTGTCATTTAGAGGAGGAATCTGGTCAGACAAGAGGGGTGGATCACTTGTGCAACATGGAAATATACCCTCTCCCCTTTCTCTTTTGTGGTGTTGTTTTTGAAACAGGGTCTTGCTATGTGTTTCAGGCTGTCCTTGAACTCACCATGGAGCCTTGGTGGGCTGATCCTCCTGCTTCAGACTCCCAAATTCTACAATTACAAGCACGTGATACCCTGTCCTGCTGTATTTGCTTCTTGCCTGCGACCTAAGCCAAAATAAAGCTCTCCTATTTTCTCATGTGCTCATCAGGTATTTTCTCTCTGTGATGAGAAATTTAATAAATAAGTAAATATCTACAGCTATACTGACAAATATAGACATAGTATAGATGTAGGCTTACTGCTTGCATATGGATATCCAATTGTTTCACAACTAGTTGCTTTAGAGCCTGTTCCTTTTCTCTTTTAATCTTAACTTGGATCTTTACTACAGTTAGTTGTTTTATATACAGTGCATACTGTTGCACTGATATATATATATATATATATATAATATTATTTATTATATATTGTATATATATTTTGGGGAAGGGACTACAGGGTGTTCGGCATCTCACTACTAGAACAGATTCGTAGTGATCCACCTGTGTTCAGCCTCTCAAGAGCTGGAATTACACGTGCATGCCAGCACACCCAGTCTCAGTTGCTGTCTCAGCGGGCTCCGGTGTCGGGGCCAGCACGGCAGTGCACTGATATATTTTGACAGTTATCTCACCATCCTGTTTGTTGATAGTTTATGATGCTTAAAATTAGGTGAAGTAACTCCTCCAACTTTATCCTATGTTTAAAGGTCTTCTTTGGGTATTCCAGTTCCTTTGCCTTTTTTTGTTCATGTTACACTCACTATTTTATTTGGGTCACTTTCAGCCTATCGTGGCATTAGAGGATAATTGATTTTGCAATTATAATAAAATGTCTGGATCATCAAGAAGATTAATATCTCTATGTATTTGTCTTTTCATTATCTCATCCTTTCAATATATTATATTTCTCCATATAGAAGTCTTCTATCTATTTTGGTTGGATTGATCTCTTTTCATTCATAGTTTCTAATCTTATTTTAAATCTTATCTTTTAATTTCACTTCCTAGTTGCTCATTGTTACCATACAAATGAAAAGAAAATGATATTGTATCCTGTGACCATATCTAAACCCAATCGCCCATTCTAGAAGCATTTTTTTTTATTTGTAGAATTTTACAAACATTGTTTCTTATATTCTGTAAACAGTCTTATTTCTGTCCTGATCGTGGTAACTGGAAGACCTGACCCTCCTTCCCAGCTTATCTGAGTGTGCTGTGCCACACTAAGGCACTAGATCCCAAGTGCCCAGAGTCCCAGGTGGGTATTGACTCCTTCCTGCACATCTGTCTCACATCTGCCTCAATCTGCTCTCCTCAGAACACGGCTCAGACCCAGGAATCGAGAGGGAAAGCTGTGCTGGGAAAAAGTGTTCCTTTTAAAATGTTGTTTGCTTTGAAGTTGCGCAGCTCTCTGTTTCATGGCTCTGTAACTGCTGCTTTCACCTCTCTAACCACGAGAGCGTAGTCAAACAGTCACTGTGTTGGATAATATTACACTTCGTGGTCAATAATGTAGTCTTTTAACTGATGGTCTTCACTTGAGCCTTGCAAAAGGATGATCTCACCCTGCTAGCTGATGAGAAGAACTGCCAGGCTATGCTGTCGTGTTTGTAATGCTTGCTTATGCCTCATAAAAATGTTGGCTAACAAACGCTCACTGCTTGGTTTTGGTTGGAAATTATTGCAGCCAAGATTACTGATGTAAAATAAAGCTGTTCGCTGCTCCCTACCTTCCTCAGATGTCATTCTTTCTCTGAATTCAGTTTTGCTGCAATCTCATCAGAAAAGAACTGCAGGAGAGGGAGGAGAAAGCTAGCAACCTACCAGCTCTGGGATGCAGAGATTGCAACAGCGGAAAAGTGGGATGAGATGAGGACCCTCAATGTGGGGACAGCCTTCCACACTCTGTCTTCTGTCTCTCCCCTCCCCCTAATAGAGCCTGGGCACTCTCAGTTCCAAGAAGCTGATAAGCAGTGCTCAAAATAAGGGTCTGATTCAGGGAGCTTCTGAGGTGAAAGTGTGTGCTCACCGGAGAATTCTGTGCCAAACTGACAGGGCCAGCCCCAGAGGCATATCTGACTTATTCGGGACTTCTCTATTTGGGAAGTGAATCCATTTCCTGACAGCGTCTCCCCATCATCCCTAGCAGAGCCGAGCCTCTCTCTGATTCCTGAACTTGCAGTGTGATCCTCACAGCCAGACGCTCACACACAGGGTCCCCTGGGGAGGACCCGGGGGAGGGGCGTCCGCAGCCCTGTGTGATGGGGCTGTGAGAAGAGGTAGAAATGCATTGTTACTTAAGGACTTTCTGCCTGCTGTGGGGCTTCCTGTTCCCACAGCGCCTGCAGTTGACACCTTAGCCCAGGGTGTCTCTTCTGCCACCAGAAGCAAAACCTCAGAACAAGGCTCTAACAGCCCAGGTTGGTCACCCAGGCCTAGGGAGCACTTACTTGAGAATCAGGACCTAAGGAACCACACACAGCAGGGTAGATCTGGATTATTCTGGGGTCCCATCAGGGTGGGGCTGCCTCACTGCCCCCAGGACAGCCCCTCACCATGAGCTACCAGAGCACAGGTCCTGCCTCCTCTCAGCACAGGACACAGACCTGAGGACAAGGCTGTGACTCCCAGGCCCCCTGTGCTGATGAGGGGGAGGGGCTCATCTTCCGAAGCCTTCCCAGGTTGGTGTAGCTCTGGAAGCAGAGGAAGATCTGGATCATCTGTTGTTTCTCTACCTGGGGAAAGATTTGCATGGCCCCCACAGCCCCTCACCTTGACATCACTAAGCCAAGTTCTGCATGTTGCTTCCACCTGAACCAGGGACCTCAGAACAAGGGTCTGACTCTGCTGGTTGCCTGAGGAAAAGGAAGGTCTCACCTGAGAACTCTGCAGTTGTTAGAATGTCTTTGTAGATTGTTGTAGTCCTGTCTGTTCTATCGTTTTCTCTTTCTCTCTATCTCTCTCCCTTTCTCTGTCCAGCTTTGTCACGGCAGACTCCTCAGTTGCCTGCACAGCATCTAAACTCAAATAGCCTCAATCCCGCCCATCTCTGCTCCTCTCACCTGAATGTCAGTCATTAGAGCAAGACTCTGATTCTTCTTCAGATGCTGGAAAGGCATAAGTGTGTACTGACTTGAGAATTCTGCAAGGTGAGGTGTAGCCCAGGCTGCAGAATCTTTTCTAGAATGTTCTGGACCCATTTCTCTCTGGCATAGCACTTCCTCAAGCTGCTCTTAGCTATCACTTTGACTTCACCGATCCTGGGTTCTCTCTTCTCCTAGCCCAAAGCCCAGACCTCAGAGAAAGTCTCAGACTCTGTACTTCGGATTCCCTAAGCCAAAAGGGTCCCTACTTGAGAATTTTTCCATGGAGTACAGGGCTGACAACATGGATATACTTAAATTTTGGGAACCCTCTCTCTGGAAAATGCCTTCCTCACTCCCTATGCTCCCTCGGTGTGAACCCTAACCGTGCCTAGCCCTCTCTATGACCTTCACCCGAGGCAAGGAAGTCAGAAGAGACCTCACCTCTCTCTGACCCAAAAGGACAAATCAGTAGACATCACATCCAGCAAAATGCTTGGGGTCTCTCAGGGCTGAATGAAAAAATGTAATGAGATTTTTGCGATTCTCTTCTTGCTCCCTAGGGGTTACTTTGGCTCTTTTTAGAGCCTGGAGCTTCATCCTTTATGGACCTTAATCTGTTCCCCTTGGACCAAGGTCCTGACTCCAAAAGTTCCCTATGTTTAAAGATATCTTAGTAGAAGAGCCCTCTTAGAGGTGAAAGGCTGAAAAGGGAGGGAGAATTGGAAATTTTGGGAAACATTTCCTTGAGTGGGTAGGGGCATCCTCATATTCCACAGACTCTGTCAACTTTATTTCTAACATAGCTTTGGTCTCCCTGAATTAAGGAACTCAGAACAAGAACTTCAGTTTGATGTGACCCCACAGCTTGTGAAAGCAACTATATGCCCAGGGCTTTGAGAGTAGGAACAGAGTGATTCTGCACGTCTGTCCTTCTAGGGACCATCACTTTGGTTCCCTGTGGAGCCTGGGCAGTTTTTCTGCCCAACACTGTTGGCTTCCTTCAGCCTCCAGGAGTCCCCTGCCATGATAGTTATGGTAGAAGGGAGTGGTCAGCCCAGAGTCACCAAAGTTGACCTCATGGGATGGGCTGAGTAGCTCAGAGTTGCAATGTCCTTGTCAAGGACAACCATGGCTTCCTATGAGATCTCTTTACCAGCAAGAGGCAGATTTCCACACCCTTTCTATTAGAAGACTGATGTTGAATGGAAAGAGGGTGAGCAGCAGCAGAGTATAAATTAATAATATCTTTTAATCACTGTGGGGTGATCAGGCCCACAGTCTTCCAAATGAGTAGAAAGTGAGGGCTTCAATTAGTGAGACAAGAGGTGTGATTTTTGGGCTCCAGGTTCAAAGACACAGCTTTTGAGAGTCTCTGCATTCTGACCAAGACCTTCTCAGACCCTGTATTTGTTTGGTTTGCAAACAATGGAGTAAGATACTGACGAAAATGTGGTAGCAGGATATTGGGAAATCTTTGCCCAGGTAGTAAATTATGTCAATCAGGAGAACCACCTTATCTCTAAGTTACCTTTTATTGTAGGAGTGTGGGGCCTGCAGCTGCAGTATTGTTTTAGTTAATTGGGGTTGGAGCCAACTGTCCTCAGCTGTGGGCTTATCTTGTCCTTTGAGGAGTCCCAACTTCACAGGCCAACACAGGCCTCAGCGCGGCTCGGGGACTCAGAGGTTCACTTACTGTGAGTCTCCTGCTCATCTCCAGACACGGGCCTAAGCCTCGGACAAACCCACAGTCAAACATGAAAAGCCAGTTGGATAACATAAACCCTGCTCAGAGCTGTCTCACAGTGGTCTCCATCAGCAGAGGACTGCGGCAAGTCCTGCTTCTGTGAAGTAATACAAGTTTTCACCGTCTGGAGTGACTTGCACTTACTAATACTCACTTGGCGCCAGAATGCGATTTTATATCTCTATCAAATGGGTACATGGACTTTATTGCAACAGAAACAAAAGTGCATAAAATGTTCATACAGACTACTTTTACGTATAGGTACATAATCCTATGTATAAGATTGTATATTATATATGTGGAATGGATAAATGTTTAAGTATAGATTTATGCAAATATATTGATACTCGGATATAGGTACATTGCGTATGTTTATTTGTTATAGAATATCTACTCTGCATAATGCACTTTTTGTTGCTATTTTATTTACAGTGCATTCTTTAAATTCTCTTAAGATAGCAATGATTGTGAAAGTCAGTTCTTGCCCACTAGGATGGTTTCAGGTATTTGTTAGCTCAGTCTCTGCGGCCCCACTGTCTCCAGTCTCCTGCAGTCCTGACGTTACCTGCACATCCCTGGCATCCATGCTATGAGGAGCTGCCTCAGCCTGTGCACTAACATAGAGGCAGAGCTGCAAACCTCTGCTCTGAGCGCTGCTGTCCTGTGCTCCCTGCTCAGCCCTCAGCCTCCCTGCTGCGACCCACACTGAGGGACCAGCTCCAGTCTTCAGTCTCCCCCAGGCCTTCCTCATGCTTTGCTGTTTACACCGAGTTGCTTCAGCGAGTTGCTAGGTCTCCGCTCACTCTGTTTTCCTTTGTTTTCCATGGTCAAGTCCAGGAGTACAAGAAGTTCCCATATTTGCTTCTCAGTTGCTGCTTCAACAAGCACAACTGCAGGGATCATAGGGTTAGGTGCTCCGCATTTTTAGTCTATGATGAGACAGATTGCTTGTTCATATGCAGACCACTGATTACTCTGTGTCCAAATACCCTTTCCAGACTTTAAATTATCTTCCCTCTCTGTCTCCTCAGTATCTTTGGGATGGCAGATTTCAGGCTTCCTCTCCATCACTGTTCTTTTTTTTTTATTATTATTCACTATGGTGATAGTCACTATTACAGTTTCATGCCTAGGTAGCCTCAGCAGCTATATTTTTACTTTTAGACTTCACACACCTGCATAACCAAGTCCCTGCATTGTCAGATCAATGTGAAATACCTGAGATGGTTTCTATTTTCTTATCTAATCCTAAAAAATACAGTGTCCAAGATAAAAGAAAGCACGTTAGTAATGTTTAAGTGCACCTAAATGATCTGTCCATCTTTGATTATAGGATTTTTATCAATACCTTACCTCAATTTTCCACTTCTTTAACTTGCAAATTTAACGTTTGTTTCCTAGCTACTCTTTTCAGTTTGTAAAGTTTCACAATAACCCATAACTGGTTTTATACTAAGTGGGTTCTCACACCTTCATTGACTCGAAGCTTTATAAAAGGTAACCATAAACAAAGAAATATAGGGCAGCCTTGGGGAGCGTTCAGAGCTCCTGGCCAGGCGCGGCGGCGGCAGCAGAGGCTGCATAGCCTGAGTGGGGATGAGAAAGTTTTTTTTTTTTTTTTTTTTCTTGGCTTGCTCAGGCTGCCTTAAGGTCAAGTCCGGTAAGGCTTGTGGAGACAGTGATCGAACCCAGGTCCCCTGTGAGTAAGGCTGTAGAGGCGGAAGCAGCAGAGATGGCAGTGGTGGCTAAAGCCGCGTCCCAGCTGTGGAAGGAGAGCGGTGGAGCCTCCACCCCCTCACACGCACAGCCGGATCCCGCTCCTCAGCCTTGCCCCCAGCCCGCGGCCAGCCCTGCGCGCCGCCTGCTGAGTCTGGGCGCCCCTCGCCAAGCCCTCTGCTGCTTGCGCCGCCCGCTCGGGAGGGGGGGGCGGGGGGATTAGTTGCTTTTCGTTGTTTTTTAATTTGAGCCGCGGGGAGGGGCAGGAGGGGCAGGAGGGGCAGGAGGGGCAGGTTCTGTAGGCTCCACCCCCTCCGCGCCTAGGGCCAGCCGCGACTCTGGCCCCAGCTCCAGCACTGTGCGCAGCTGGAGCTGAGCGGAGCGCACCGCGGCGGCGGCAGCGGCGGCGGCGGCAGCGGCGGCGGCGGCAGCGGCGGCGGCGGCAGCAGCAGCGGCGGCGGCAGCAGTAGCGGCGGCGGCGGTGCCCAGAACGGAGCGCAGCTCCCCACCTCTCCCCTGTCCCCGGCTTCACGGCGACGGCGGCGGCGGCGGCCGGACTATTCAGAGAGCCGACTGAAGACACGTCCACGTGGATACCTGACCATGTGCCTGCCCTGAGCACCACGGCCCACCAGGTATCTCTGTTGCAGGCAGCAGGGCCGGGCGCTCCTCTGTGAACCCCTGTTAGTTGGCAGGCTTTCTCAGCAGCGGGTTCTGGGCCTTATCCCCACCATGTCGAGCGTCCGTGGTGGCTCCCAGGGTGCCGGCGGCAGGAGCAGCAGCAGTAGCAGCAGCACCACCAATCGCAGCAATGGCCCAAAGGCAGGAGCGACAGAGAAGAGTACAGCAGTGGCAGCCACTACGCCAGCCCTGGTGGCGGATGACGCACCACCGCCTGAGCGTCGGAACAAGAGTGGCATCATCAGCGAACCCCTGAACAAGAGCCTGCGTCGCTCCCGTCCACTCTCCCACTACTCCTCCTTTGGTGGCAGCGGTGGCAGCAGCCTGCTGGGCGGGGAGTCTGCTGACAAGGCCCCTGCAGCCGCGGCCTCCCTGTCGGCCAGTGATCACAACCTGGCGGGGGCCCTGGCGGTGGACAAAAGCAACCCTACCTCAAAGCACAAAAGTGGTGCTGTGGCCAGCCTGCTGAGCAAGGCACAGCGGGCCACAGGGCTGGCAGCCGAGGGACAGCTGACGCTGCAGCAGTTTGCACAGCCCACGGGGATGCTGGAGCGCATGGTGCAGGAGCACCACCCGCTGATGAGCCAGGCTGGTGCAGGCCTGCCTGACATGGAGGCCGTGGTAGGGGCCGAAGCCCTCAGCGGGCAGCCCGACTTCCCCTACCTGGGTGCCTTCCCCATCAACCCAGGCCTCTTCATCATGACCCCGGCAGGTGTGTTCCTGGCCGAGAGCGCGCTGCACATGGGTGGCCCGCCTGAGTACCCCACTCAGGCAGAGGTGGCCTCCACCATCAGCTCGGGCAAGAAGAAGAGGAAACGCTGCGGCATATGTGTGCCCTGTCGTCGGCGCGTCAACTGTGAGCAGTGCAGCAGTTGTAAGAACCGAAAGACTGGGCATCAGATTTGCAAGTTCAGAAAATGTGAGGAACTCAAAAAGAAGCCTTCTGCTGCTCTGGAGAAGGTAATGCTTCCTACAGGAGCTGCCTTCCGGTGGTTTCAGTGAAGGCGTCAGGAAGCCAAAGCTGCCCTCGCCCGTGCAATGTCAGCGCTCGTGTGGTCTCTGGCAAGGGACTGGGGTGAAGACAAACGGTTGCACCCATTTTAGAACCAAAAATGTTCTCACAGATTTCATTCCTGTTTTTATATGTATATTTTTTGTTGTTGTTTTAGTATCTCCATAACCTTAGTATAAAAAGAAAAAGAAAAAAAGTAACTGCTTTTTTCAGAAGAACAACAGCAGCAAAAAAAGAGGTAAAGACGAATCTATAAAGTACCGAGATTTCCTGGGCAAAGAATGGACCATCGGTCTCCTTCCTGTGTCGATGGCGATGTTGTCTGTACGGGAGATGTTGTTTTTGTGTAGAGAACGTAAATTTTCTGTAGCCTTTTGAAATCTAGTTACTGATAAGCACCGCTGTAACTTAGCACAGTTTAACCCCACCCTCACTTAAACTTCCTTTGATTCTTTCCGACCATGAAAATAGCGCATAGTTGGCCATGAGAATCCACTCAGGTTTATAAAGATAATGTTGACGGCGCCATGTAGAAGCTCCTCTGTACCCACCCTCGCATTGGAGCTGCCAGCAGGAGCTTGTTGGAGGGAGGGAGGGAGGGAGGGAGGGGGCAGAGTGGGAGCACCCCTAGGCCCAGGCCCAGGCTAGCTGTTCTGTACCCACCCTGCTGTGCTGTACCCACCCTGCTCAGACTGGGATCCCTACCCTAACAGTGATGATTTTGGAATAATGAAAATTTTATTTGTTCATACAGCCTACTTCCCTTAGCGAAAATGTCCTCCTTTTCAGATCTTGCTAATGGCAGCAGAAAAAAAAGGGCTTCTTTGCGTGATCCCCTGCCTGCGGCAGTGGATGCTCAAGGGGCCCTGTTGGGTCCCTTGCCCGTGCTCAGCTTCCTGCTGATGAACATGCTATTTGGATTGTTTTAGAAAACCAGGCTATTTTGTGAATAAAACAAATGCATGTTTGTGTCACGGTAAAACCAAAGGTATAAATATATATACATATATGTTTTCAAGTGTAACATGTGTCTTTATGTTGTGACTATTGAAGACCTGTCTTGTTAGCAATGGAGGAGAGAATCTTCAAAATGCTTATATACATATATATACATATATCACTCCAATAAAATCATTTAAAATATAGAATTTAAGAGAAAAGTATTATTTAATATTTAAAGGAATTGGAATTACTGATCTAGTAATTATAACCTTTGTTTTTCTCAGAAAAGACAACAGAGGTCAGAGTGGTAAACTGGCTTACTTACAGTCGTAGAGATCTGCACTGAGAGTGCTAAGGTAGACCCAAAATCTAGAGGTTTCTGGTGAACAAGAAATTCATGTATTAACCTTTTGAAAGGAAATATCAAATTAGGGGGGTTTTCATTCCTGATGACTTTCGAATTTACTTAGAAACATTTATATTCATGAAAAAAGTTTGTCATATCCAGCACTATTCTTGACAACCTTACAGAGAAAGTCTGTTACCAAGCTTGTTATAGCAATCCGCGTATTTCTGGAACATTCTTTTGAACAGAGGACGTGAGGAGATATCAGAGTTATGCGTGCGCAGAAGAGGATTCTGTGAGGATGCAGTATGGCTAAGGTCCCCTGAAAACGGAAGAGATGGGCTTAGCAGAATGCATTCCTGTGCACAACTTCCCAGGCTTCCAACGTCCAAGACCATGAGAAAATAAATGCCTGTGGCTTACGTCACTGAGCCAGTTCATGGAGTTTTATGGCAGGCTTAGAAATCTTGCGGATGTATAGGAATGCATTACTTCACTTCCCTTTGTTTTGTAAACTTCCCGAACTTACTAGTGATTGACTTCTCATTTCATGGTCTTTTGTTCCAGGCAAGACCTCTGAAATGTTTTAGGTGTATTGAGTGTATTTAATGGTGTGCTATATAAATGGTCTGCCCCGTAGACGTTCTGTGTGAATGTTAGACATATATTGATCCCATTACTCTGTTTTGTACTGGGGATCAAACTCAGTACCTTATGCTTTAAAGGCAGGCATTTATGCCACTGAGCTACCTCCCTGGCCCGGTTCTGCTATTCTCAAATGCAGTTTTCTCAGATGTGTGTGGAACTAGTTATCTCACACTACTTTTTTTTTTTGTTTTTCTATTTTTAATTTTTAAAATTTTTTTTTGTATTTTAGAGAAGGTTCTACAGGGTGTTCAGGGTCTCACTACTAGATCAGACTCATGGTGATCCACCTGTTTACAGCCTACCAGAAGCTGGGATTACAGGCGCACACCACCATGCCCAGTCTCAATTGCCTTCTCACCATGCCCCAAGGGTGGGGCCAGCACAGCAGAGCTGGGGACCCCCAGTCCCTGCACCTGTTTGCAGGAGCTTTAATCCACTGAGCTATTTAGCCAGCCCTGAAAGTTCAGAAGAACTTTTTTTTTTTTGGCTGGCTCATGCTGCTTTACCTGAGTAAGGCTTGTGGAGCTGGGGATCGAACCCCAGTCCCCTGTGATGGAGTGCGTTTGCCCAAGCAGGAGCTTAAACAACTGAGGTAAGCCATAGGTGTCCATCTCATACTACCGATCTAGTCATCTGTTTCCATTCTGCTTTTCCATTTAGTTTTTCTGCCTGTTAATAAATATTTTGTGAATCTATCTGATAGTGCTCTCACAACTAATGACAGCAGACTGGGTGACACAAAGAGCAAACAGATACACTCATAAGGCTGGATGGGGCCATAACCACATGGAGGTTCCAGAAAGAATACTGCTTCCTAGGGGGCCCTCTGTAACTGGGTTGCTGTGGGCCACCTTCTTAATTGTCCCCCTGCTGTACTGATTATTATTATATTATTATTAGTGTATTTTATGGAAGGGTCTACAGGGTATTCAGTGTTTCACTACTAGATCAGACTCATAGTGATCGGCCTGTTTACAGCCTCCCAAGAGCTGGGATTACAGGCACGCGCCACCACTCCCAGTCTCAATTGTGCTCTCAGCACACCCCGGGGGCGGGGCCAGCAGGTACTGATTATTGACCCCAGGCTCTGCTGCTTGCCACATCAGTGCTCTGTCCCTCAGCTACATATGCAATGCTGTTTTTTTTTTTTTTAAATCCAACATAGAGTATCACTAAATTGCCTAGTAACTTGTGAAGCTCCAGCTTGAACACTTGAAAGCCATCTATGGGATTAGAGGTATAGAATTTTGTATGAAGCTAATGAATGAGTCTGCACATGGTGTTTTCTCTGTATATGGAGAGTGAGAGACAGGAGAGAGACAGGAGAGAGATAGAGGGAGAGACAGAAGAGACAGGAGAGAGATGAGAGATTAGAGAGAGACAGGAGAAAGACAATAAGGAAGACAAGAGAACAGAAGGGAAGAGAAAAAGGAAAGAATAGAAAAACTAACAACTATTGTCTTCAACTATTCTAAAAGGACAGCAGGTGTATGGGGACAGGTATCTGCACTTAGGATGCTGTTTCACTATAAATATCATCCTAAGGTCTGTAAATCCAAAAGGAGTCAAATAGGAAGTTGGAAATTTATTTTTCTAATTATTTAAATTTTACAAAAATGTGGTTGTGGATCATGATTACATTCATCACAGAAGGTGGCACACGTACATAATACACAGCAATTTTTACTACCACCTCCCCTCCACTGCCTCCTATATCCCTCTGTTTCTAGGTATCTTTCCCATTTGTCAAGCATCTATCTCTTTGTTTTTTTATTATTTATTTTTCTCTTTAAATTATCTGTGCTTTGGTTTTTTACATAAGAGAAAGCATAAAATCATTATAGTACTTAGGTCTGGTTCATTTCACTTAAGGTTCCAAGGTGCTGTAGCCAGGATTTAAAAAAGAGCATATTTAATACAAGATATATAGTTTATAGGATTATTTTATAATATTAACTCAGAGAGTCAAATACAGAAGAATTTCATAAATCTGTCTACACACTGGAGACCTAAATTGTCCATCTGAGGGCCTGAATCCCACGGCAATGTCCCACATGAATCCAGCTGACGAGCTAAAGCCCATAGCAATGCCACTCAGGAGCCCAACTAGAGGCCTAGTGACCATAGCAATGTCTCATGCAAGTCTGTATCAAGGAGCTGCACCGGAAAGGACCAAAGGTCAGTAGTGGAAGCTACAAAGTCTGCACTGGTGGGATGAAGGATCTGTGCCTGTAGAATGAGGGATGTGCACTGGAGCCAGCAAGCACTACTCAAAGTGAAGAGCAGAGCACCCTCTTAAAATATCACGCTCCAGGTATGGGCCAGAACTCCTCTGAAAAGAACTACTGCCCTCCTCGGCGACAGCGAGGACCTGAGCTCTTCCAATGATAACAGCTGAGTTCATATCAGGAAAGCCAGCACGACAGGCTTCTTGAGGCAAATCAACAGCACTCGGTCCTCCCCTCCACTTCTCTTTTTATGCGTTTGGCAGCAATCCTCAGGTAGACCTTCCATGCCCAGCAACACATTGACTCAGTTCAGCTCGTCATTATGAATTGACCATTAGCATGTCCACTACACCTTTTAATAGAAGTGGCTCAAGTATATCTTTGTACACTTCAGAGTGGCTCTCCATTTTATATACATACCGTGTTTTCTATATCCATTTATGTGTTGATGGGCAGAGGCCATTGTCTACCTCCACAGTTTAGTTGTTATGATTTCTGATGCTCTCAAAGTGTATATGAATGTATCACTGTAAAATGTCTCTTAACTGTGGCTGGAAGATGCTGATAAAGAGACTTGTGAAATCCAATGTATTGGTATTTTTGATTTCTGTAGCATCTCCAGCTTTCCATACTATTTGTACTAGTTTATATTTCCAACAATAATGTAGAAATATTCCTTTATTTCATATATTACCGCTAACATTTGCTTTTAACTGATTGTTAAATGTAGCCATTTTCCAGGAATAAGATAGAATCTCAAGATTGTTTAATTTTGCATTTGTCTAATGCTTACAGGTTATGTAGTCTTTTTCATTATATTTATGAATTATGTTTCTTTTTATATTATATATGTCTTCATCTTATTTCTGTGGAATTGTTATAAGCTTTGGAAACAAAAATTATATGTCAGCCAATAAAATACACAAAGAAAACATGCACAGTAAAAGAAAATGTGGGAAGTTTGCTACATTCCCCCTCTTTAGCAATTGGGTATTCAATAAATGGTCTTTTTTAAGGAGATAAACTATGTGATTAATGAAATCTTACTTTCACCATCTACTCATCTCCACTACGTGCAACACTGCTACCACAAAACTAGACACAGGCAAATAGGCAGTAAATGTGCCCAGAATTGGAAAGCACCTTTGCAGCTTGAACTGGGGTAGAAAATTTCAACAGTAACTGATGAATTCTTAGAGGCTTGGGGTGGGAAGCTAGAGACTTAGAAAAACATCTGTAGCTGTATTTTCCCATTTTCTTCTTTTTGTCTTTGTTATCTGTGGTTTGGAGTCTTCTCCAAAAATATCTTTCCTCTATCCAATGCCCTGGAGTAATTCCCATTTGTTTGCTATTACAAGGTCTATAATATCTAGTATGATTTCAGTATTTCATCTATTATAGCCTAAAATAATTTAATCCAGCAAGTAGGTGACTAGGTTCATTCATCTGCTTATGGATATCTAATTTTCCCAGTACATACATAAAAAAGTCCTGTCCTATTTCCATTGTTTATAAAATAATCTTGTCAGGTGATGGACAAATAAGGCAGAAAGGTTAAGTTTGGTTCAGAGCTTCCAAGGTTTCAGTCTACAGTCAGTAGGCAAAGATTATGCTCCTATGCCTGAATAGTAAATTAAGGTAGAGCATATTTTGGGTGGAACTCTTCACCATGTGTGGCAGCTTGGAAGCCTGGAGAGGAAGAAAGAGAGCAGAAGGGCACTGTCCCCTTCAAGCGCACTCCTCCAGTGACCTAAGACATTCCAGTAGTGCCCATCTCTGAAGTTTCCATGCCTCTCAAACACACCGCAGCTTATGCACCAAGCCTTTAACCTATGAACCCTTGGGAGAGACTTACGCAAATCACAGCAGAGGACTTGGCTGGAATAAGGGTGAAAACTGAAAAGAGATTCTTGTTATGACACTACCTCAGCTAAAATGAGGACTAGAAAGACTGGTGGATGGAAATTCTCGTAGGAAGAGATTTACTCAAGGCAAAAGCATTCTATTTTAGATGTAGAACTGAGCTCAAGATCAGAATGCATATAAAATTATGGACAGTGGAAATGCTCTGGAAAGTTTTTCAGCGATGCAGAATAAACATATTGAAATACTGTGATAAACAGATTTGGAACAAGCTTCATATTAATGAACCTATGGGAAAATACTAAATGTGAGGATATCTGCATCTTAAAGCTCACTAGAGAATTCACGGCGAAGAGGCCCTGAATAATCCAGATAGGATGAGTTGACCAGTCAATATCTGCCAGGCTCGATCACTGACAGCATCAGTTAGCTGCACAAGGCCTGCTGTGTGGAGTAGCTCCGGTAGAAGGAATGTGCGCTCTGTGTGAGGGATCCCACTCATCATGCAGCTCCTGCTGCTGCCTCATTTTAACCTTGGAAGGAAGAAGGATCAGTGTTCAGTCCCCATCATGACAGCATTCCTCAGGGTACAACACAGACCTGTGTGGGTGACTACATCCCAGAGATTCTTTTCTGGAAATTGTAAATCAGTCAGATAAGGGCTTAGCTATCTTGCTGTGGTGATTTGTTTGGCATTACTAGCACAGTCCTTCAGGGGAGCTGGATTTCTGATTCCAGATACCTCACATGATCTAACATAGAGCAAGGTAGGTCCTCAGTGATTCACCGAGAGGAAATCCAAAGTTGGTATCTCCTAGCGGACAACCCCAGGAGCTGCTGTTCCCCTGAAACCGTGCTATGACTACTTCAAGGTGCAAATGGGCTGCATGTTAGAAAGTGCTAATCTGTGAGGTCGAGCTGCCATCCTTCTCAGTGAAATGCAGTCTAGGTGTACTATCCTCACCTGCCTGCAGTAAGCAGAAGACGGAGCACAATAATGAAGGCTTGACGTGGCCGCACTTCTCATCAAACCCTGTGCTTTTTACGGGATTTGTCCTTCTTGCCCCATAGGGTTCGAATCTGAACTTTCCACCTGTGTTGCCCAATAAGCTTCACCTATGTGCAGTTTAAACTACATAAAACAGAACTGAAATAGTTACTCCTCAATAACACTAGTCATATTTTAGTACTGAATGTCAACATGCATGGACCAGTCCCACATTGGATAGTGCTTCCTAAGGGTACTTGCTTTTCTTTTATCTTTTTTTTTTCGGGGGGGGGGTGGTTACTTGCTTTTCAAGAAGAATGCATCCATCAAAAGAATCAGTGGAAGTCTTAGTGAGCTGTAAGTTTTCATTCCCACCTGGACTCTTCTTTTCCAGTGTTAGGCATGGATCACACACCCAGCAGGCTGATGCAGGAGGGCTGAGATCACTTCATCAACCTCTACCTCTGGGTCTTGCTGTCATTCATGTTTGTTACTAGTAGCCTCATAAAGGAGTTCCTATTCTGTTACTGATAAATGACCTGAGAAGTCTAAGCAGGC
This sequence comes from Myocastor coypus, assembly GCA_004027025.1. Lineage (NCBI taxonomy): Eukaryota > Metazoa > Chordata > Mammalia > Rodentia > Myocastoridae > Myocastor > Myocastor coypus. The sequence continues at coordinate 20,482 of PVJA010008279.1, forward strand.
AGTGATGCTCTCAAGTGCTGGGAACTAAAGAGCTGTCCTGGTGGTACACTTGAAAAGATCTGACGGTCCCTGCATGGCTTCGGTGGCAACTGGGCAAGGTCACTGTTCATAGTCTGAAAAGTGCATATGTAAAGCCTAGGGGCTCAGAACCCCAAAGGAGTGGGGAGGCTGTGTTACACCACCCTGTGGGCTGCTGTGACTGGCAATGAAACATGGAGCTACACAATTTAGACATTTTCTTTTACAGAAAAGCAACTTATTTTTCTGCTGACTTCATAATGAACACGTCCTCCTCTATCCCCAAAGAAGTGACAGAATATGCAGATGTCATCATCCCCAGGAGACTGGCTGGCTTAGAAGAAGAGCCCTGGAAGTGACAAGTCAGGGTGGAGCACTGCATTATCTGCCTGTGCTTCCCTTCCACTCTGCTCTTAACTGTGAAGACCCTAGGTCACTGGGACAAGGTGAGATGGCGACTTAAAACAAAAGGTTTACTCTGTGTCATCAAAGCTAGCTTGAAATAAATATACATTTTTTTTCTTTTTGTCAAAAACACATGGAGTTCTTCGACTTGGTAATCTGGGGAACATTGACCTAAGCACATTAACTCAAGCGGCCTGCACCACCACCACTAACACACAGATGATCTCCGAGGCTGCTCGAAGCCAGGATCAGCAGTAGAGTGGGTTTGTGGTTAACAGGCAAGTGGGTTTGTGGTTTACGGGCTCATGGCGATAGAGGGCACATTGTATGAGCACTGCTCTAGGAAGAGATCAATCAGATTACGTGCAGAATCCTCCAAAGGTGAGAACTCCTCTGGTGTGAAAGGAGCACTTTGATCTTCTTAGAAGAGCATAAACAAATCAAGGCTCACGACCTCTTTGTCTGGCAGGAGAGTGCTAGCTCTCTGCTGCTTTTATTAAACCCTAGTCTGTTTAAAAGTATCTCATGTAAAAACACATTCATTGTACTTTTCTGGTGGGCAAACACATTAACTCTGCTAGAAATATACAGGAAGAATTTCCAAAATTAATTCTCAGCAGGGATCTCCAGCTAGCCATATTTGCCTATTACAGTCAGCTCTGGGTCCTATTTGTGTGGTAGTAGGCACAAAGAGTACATATTGCTCCAAATGGGCAAGCTGAGGTCAGGTCCAGGAGGGGGTGGGGCAGTGGGGCCCAACAACAGGAGGTGATTGGGTTCAAGATGTGTCATTCACACTTGGGAGTGCAACACGGCTATCTAGGGGTTGACAGATCTTCTCAAAAGCCTGAAAGATTTGAGTAGCATGAAGGAAACCCTGCAGGCGGTATCTGTGGGGCAGCTCATGCCCAGCACATTTAAGGTACAGAATCAGCTTGTTCCTCTCAAAGGGAACAAACATGCATGGCTGAGCCTTTTAGGAGCACAGAGAGGTCTTGTGAGATGTGTGCGCAGGGCGTCACGAGGAACCCAGACCTTTTGCAATCCTCTTATTGAAATAGCTGTATTGGATGAGCAATGGCTTTGCTAGTATTTCAGAAGCAAAAGATAGGCTAATGAAGGCTCCTAAGAACAACTGAACTGTCAGGCTCCCAACCTTTGAAAAATGGGGATGATCAGCTGCATAAGAAAGTGGACTTGAAGGGTCAACAGTGGGCACACCATAGATTCTCAACCAAAAATAACCCCCAGTTTTTGGTTTTTTTTCCCTGTTGAACTGGCTCAGGCTGCCTGAAGGGCAGGTCTGAGGATTTGTTAAGATATACTTCTTCTCCGGGATGAGTTTTTTACAACATGTGATTGGCGTGGAAATTGTGCAGCCTTTTCTAGGGCCATCTACTATGAAACAAAAGCTTCAGATACTAAATCAATGTCATTTGTATTCTCTGAAAATATTATCAGGGGGGGTTCTTGTTCGTCACACATCAGCACTTGGCAGTACTTACTGCACAGTCATCTTCGTCTTACAAGGCTGAGAATTTTCTCCTGCCCTTGGATTCATGGACAGCCTGCTAACCTTTGGGTTTTTCCCACTGTGCATATGATGGTCCTTGTTGAAACATCAGGAATAGCATACTGAAAACTGGAACATTCCTGTGAGAAGGGACACAGACCAGAAACAGGACACAGAGAATATTTTCCATCTTTATTTTGAGGTCCACAAGAAGCACTTATCACCTACTCAGAGGACTTCAGGGCTTGGAGGAATTTTCCCCCAGCAGCTGTACAGTGGTGAGAGCGGACCTACCTTTCCCGCAGATTCGCAGTAAGCTGTGGGTTCATGCACTCACCTGTGTCATGTGGACCTTTCTAGTCTTCCCTTCAATTAAAACCATTTAGAGACATTAAGATGATCTCAAAAACTAGCCTAATTGATTTGCCAAGATAAGGAGTAGATTATGCTCCATGTCAAATTACTTATTGCCCAGTTGGGGGAGTTTCACAGTGTGTTGTTTTGCTCCTCAGAAACATAACCAGGCTTTAATCATCATTCTCCAAAACTAACTTTTGTGTCAAAAGGCCTGTTGCTATGGAAGCATTTCTAAGTTGAGCAAGGGAACAGGCAGGCTTTCTATATGATGTGGACGAGAGAAGGTGACTCAAAGCTGTTCCCCTGAGAGTAGAGTGAACCTATCACCTGTTTAGTTTTATAATTTGAATTCAGATCTGGTTTCAGAGTCCTTAAACTGGATCTTTCCACCCCCTGAGAAGTATTTTTGTTTTATTTTGTGAAAGGCTTCATTACGCAGCTCAGACTCATAGTGATCCTCCTATTTTCAAGTCTCTCAGCTCTGGAATTATAGGTGCAAACCGCCATGCCCAGGCTTGGTCACCAGTTCAACATACCCAGGGGTGTGGGGGGCTAGCTCTTCATGTAGTACCAGGGTTAGAACCTGAGAGGTATTTTAAATTTTTTTCTAAGTATGTAAATAAATTCAGAATTACAGCTGGATTCAGGTTGGAAGGAGTGGGAATCAGGTGGCCTCCACTTGACCTCACACTAAGGGTGTACTCCTGGCTTTGCCATTTACCACATAGGGATCCCAAGAAGTTTCCATGCAAGGTAGGCTTCGGGCTATTCATTCATAATTTGGGTTTGATATACATATATGGTTATAGAAGCAGTAGAAACTAACAACTATATAAAAAACCTAGCAGACACTCTAACACATAAGGAATAAATGGTGAGAAGCAGCTTGTTCTACTATTACTTTAACTTCATACTCCACCACTCTTTTACGGAAAACTTTTCATTCCCTGGGGAAGTTTCAGTACATTAAGAAATTAAATAGAAAGCTATCAGAATTGCTACTTAATAAATGCCCCCCCAAATGCTATCTCCAATAGGATGTGTTCCTTGATTAGATATTGGAGAGTTGTTCTCTGAACTAATTTATAGATCCTGAAATTTGGGTGACAAACAATATTTCCTTCCCTGCCAACTTCTGTTCCACTGGAACTACTATTTTCAATCATATTGGCATCATGAAAAATCTAGCCATGGGGCTTATAAGGCCTCTATGGTAATGAGGCCTAAAAATCTGGCCATTCTAGTGACAAGGCCAGCTCAGCTCATGCAGATGTAGGTCCAAGAAACTTCAAGCAAAATTCCATACCCTGACATCTCAACATCAATGTTCTTCAGAAAGTAAATAATTGAAAACTGACTCAGATTTCGTCCTGCTATTATGCAGGGGAAGATGCTTGCTCACACCGGCAAGGGGCTCTGGAGGGAGTAGCACTGGGTGAGTCTGTCATCTGACTTTTTGTGTAACTCATCAACGGGGCTGGCGACATTCTCCTGTCCATCTCATAAGTGTGTATGAGGCACAGTGTGCTCAGGCAGGGAAGCTGTTCCAGAAAACTTGGCACTGTAAGACCCCAGTAATTGGATTCTCGCCACAGACAGGTAAGCATCTGGTCAGGGACATAAGAGCCTCACTATAACTGTGAATCACCCTTGTATCTCAAGAAATCTTTGAGGATGTTGGGCATAAATCCCCTGCTTCCTTCCCTGTGTATGCCCATGCTTCTCATCAAGAGATTCCTCTCAGTTTCACCCATCATCTCCAAGCACTGCTCAGAGCAGCCTTCCATGCTCTCTCTCTGGCTGTCATCCAAGGCCCAAGACACCTCATCTGGGGGTCTGGTCCTGGTCACCCTGCAGTTGCATGAAAGCCAAATCCAGCAGAAGTAACTGCCCTGACCCCAAGCCTCAAACTTCTGTGGCCCAGCACACAGCTATGGCTGTGCTCTGCTAGATACCACTCCACAGTGCCCTTTCATGTGCCCCTTAGTTCTTTGAGGACATCTCTGTATTTTCCTGATATTTTTGATACCCTTAGTCTCCACCACCTCATGTGGTGGATTTGATTTTGTTCCGTGTGTGTGCTCACATCTACACGCAGATACAAGGTCTTCCAAAGGGTATGTGTATCACAAAGTTCAGAGGTGAATGTGCCTGGGAGCAGATGGGGTACATTATTAGCAATAAACTTCAATAATATGATGGAAGAGAGCAAGCACATGCAGGTATACATACATATTAATAGCATAGAACAATAAGGGTGAAGAATAAGGAGCTAAGAGGTGATTTTAAGTCTTCTCTTTATTTGATACTCCACCTTACTTGATTTAAACATTCTACACATTACAAGGCAATTCTTGTTGCAAACCTTTCTTATCACAAATAGAATGAAGTTTCTCAGCTTGCTGTACAAAAAGGAAGACTTTTACATGGGAATGAAAAAGGAAAATCTATTTGTGATCGATGTCACCTAAAACTATATTTGCATTAGAAACCATAACCAACTATACTTATTACAAAACTAGAATTACATTTAGCATCAACACTATTCTGCAAACAGATGTGCAAGCTACCTCAATTTTGCAAAGCAGGAAAAAGTTTTAAAAAAAATTATAAGCAAAGCAAGTGTTAAGTTTCCAAGTAATCCAAATAAAATAGGCATCAAGGAGGTGTACACTATATTTTTGAAATCTCCCTCTAGCCTTTTGTTGCTTAGGAAAGTGCCTGGTCTTCACAAGTAGAGAGTGAAGAATAGGCTTCCTTTCGCATGGGGTGGGAGCTGCACTACTCTTGTGCCTTGGGAAAGCGCCAGGCCCCTCGCATCCACTTTGCACATTGAGGGGCCCTGGCCATATCTTGCTCCTCTCTCAAAGCCTCCTCATATAGACGTGTGTAGGACTTGGGATCTCTCCTATGAAGGCTGGCCAAATGCTCCAGGATTTTCATCTTGCTAGTTTCAGCATAGGCCCTTGGACCCCACAGGAACTCATAGCGAGGAGGGGAACTATTAGGAATCTGCTGATATTCCAGGTACTGTTCCCGTATCAAATCCACAGTGATGAATTTCCAGGGCTCTCCAAGTTCAATATTATCCCTCTCGGCCAACATCTTCCTCATTCTTAGTAACTGTGCTATGTCCTGCTCAGTGGCACGGTTGCCTTTTACAAAGATGATGGTTAGGATGACTATCAGGATACTGATTTGAGGAAAATTATGATAATCATCATCCAGTAATCCTTTATAAGTGAGGCCCAATAATGGGACAAGGACATACTTGGGCTCAGGGCAATACACTTCCCTCAAATCTATGCCAAAGCCCAGACGCATGCACTCACAGAAATCCCTGAAAATCAGGGGGAATTGCTCACGGTAATCCTGGTGTATAATTTCAAGCATTTCTTCCATGATGACCTGCTCATTTTTTTGATACTTGCGGAGCAGGAATGGGACCAATTTACCTAACTTGTTATTTAGAAACACATGACGCAGCATCTGAGGCATGGTCATCTGCTGTGAGGGACTTTGGTCCCTCACTTCTTGTCCACTAGGGCCCACAACACCTTGATTCCTTTCACTAGACCCCATGGCAGTTGGGGGAGACAAAGTGCCCAAAGGATTCTGAGGACGACTTGGTGTCCCAAGCCCAGCCCGCTGTTTTGGTCTGGCCCCCAATGCATTATATGAGAAAGAAGATGAGGAGGAAGCAGAGGCTCCTGCTTCCTCTGCTCCATCTGTGGGAGCTTGTGCACCCCTGGGAGCCTGTGTATTTCTCTGGGTAGGGCGGCTTCCCCCTAGCTTGTTGGGTTTCCCCTTTTGACCATAGGGCATCATGATGTTCTGAGGACTCAGCGACCTTCTTGTTGAGGACTCAAATCCCTGGAGGAGAGAGGAAAACTATTAATGTTCTCAGCTCAGAATTACACACTTGTTGCCTCCCACAGGGGCCCATTTTAGGTCTTCTGTGTGTGGAGTGCCCTAGGCTTCACAAGACCCTGTCCCAATGATCCTGGGATATGATATTAGGCTGCTTTGCTGGCTGTAGTTGAATTCAGAGGAGAAGGCTTTAGGGAAGACAGTGAGGTACAAGAAGCCTAGGGACTAGGAAGTGTCCTTCCTGGGGTAGAAGAAACCTTAGGTTCACAACAGGGCATGCACCTCACCTTGACGCCAGACGCTGCCTGGGCTCTTCTGCTGAGTAGGCTGAGGACAGTGCTTCACAGCACCTTTAGCCCTGGTTCCTGGAGCTCCTGTAAGAAGCATGGAGGCTCCTAAGGCTACATATCTCAAGCACAGTCCCACTGCCCCAGCCCTCACAGGATGGGTGGGCTGGATTTGTGAGCTTCACGGTTTTCTAGGTGAATGGTCACCTCTATGCTTGTTCAAAATCGTGGCAAAACCTTGTGCCAGTACTGTGGCAGAATAGTGCCTTTTTTGATAGGTGACAAAACACACCAAGGGGCCACACCTGGCTACAGCTGTCTGGGGGCAACAGATGGCATGGGAAAATTCAGTGGAGTTCGTGTGCCCTAGAAAAGGGAGTCCGTTCTATCTTTTGTTTATCTAAGCAAATCTTAACAAAAACATGGGTGTACGATGTTCCCTGCAGTGATGTGGGGCAACCTTCTTTAACAATATATATTGAAAGAGGAAGTGATGGACTGAAAGTACACTGATGGTCCCTGCAGCTGACTACAGGTGATCAAAAGATGGAGTGAGGCTAGTATGCTTCATGTTCAGGTGAGTGGGTTACCTGTGCCTCACCTAAACCATTCACACCCCCTGGGATCTGACTTGTGCTATCCCATTCCAGGCCACTTATACTAAGGCCTTTCACCTCACTGAGAGCAGTCACCGAGACCTAAGAGGGCAGACTCAGCCTGACAACCCTGTGCAGGCTGCCTGAGCTGACAACAATCTCAAGACGGATGTTAAAAGAGCACACAGTTGTTTGCATTCAGATCAAGAGTGCACTAAGCCCTTACGGTCCTCACACTGACGTTTCACAAATATGGGAACTGTGTGTCTCCTGACCAGGGCACAGGAGGTGGGGGTCTTCCCTGTGCTAATCTGAAGACAACATCTCAGGTGGAATCCCTTACTCTCTTGAAATGCTCAGGATTCACCAAAGAGGGCAGACACCCATCATGCCACCATTACATTGAACTTCAGTGCTAGCAGCAACATTGCTGCTCATTTGGCTTGGGATGCCAACCTCTGTTATGCTGTTAGCCTAAATTTCTCCCAATCCCATGGGATCATAGGGAAGAGCTCTAGGAGGTGATTGGATGATGGGGGAAGGCTTATAGCTGACCTATTGTTAGGTGGTGTGGCCTGGTAGAAAAGTAGGGTCACTGTGGGTGTGACAGAGAGGTTATGTCTTCCTTCCTAGGCATCCCCTGTATCCTTTGCTAGCTGAAGGACTTGTGTTGAGCACCTCTCTTCCTACCAATATGTTCTACTCTGCTGTTCTGCCTTTGATCTAGATAACTATGGACTGAAACCTCTGGAAAGTGTCAGCCGAAATCTTCCACTATACTGCAGATGTTAGGTACTGTGTCTTAGCAGAAAGAACATAGGTCAGGTGTTCCCTAGGTGCTGCTATAACTTCTCAGTTTTTCTTCTGTCAGTGCTGCCCTTGAGTTGAGTTGATCTCCCATAATCCTCATCTCCAGGAAGCCGCCCTTCTGCACCATGTTAGAAGTGAGCCTGCCAATTGTAGCCTCCCAGGCTTGCCTGATCTGGAGAACAGAAAGTCTGTGGACTCTGTTGTTTTTGGGATGCACAGAGCCTCAGTGCAGAGAATGGGCCCGCACTTTGCGTCTGTGTGCTGCTTGGGTCTTCCACTTACTAACCATGCGTAGCTTCCCTTACTGACTTGTGTTCACCTTTGGAATAAGGACCACAACTCCATGAGTTGTTCCACCTGTAACCACTTGGTAGAATTTTCAGCAATTTATATGCTGCCACCCTCACCATGAACTCCAGACCAGTGATGGGGAGCTGGGCTCTGCGGGGTCCTTTTGTTTATGGTAGTGAGTTACCTTCAGAGCTTCAGTGCTGGAAAGCAGCAGAAAGATGATCAGCAACAGTCGAGGGTCTCTGAGATTTGGAGTTGACAGTGTTGAAAATCACAGCTGCGGGGAGAGGGAAAAAATAAAAAAAGAGAAGTAGATCACCCCAGACATTGAAGGAACGGATAGAAATCTTGCAAACTACTGAGATTTCTTTCAAAAATTAGCGGGACATATGCATGAAAGAAATGTTTAAATTATCTTCATTTGCAGATAATGTGGTCCTCTACATAAAGGATCCCCAAAACTCCACCAAAACACTTACCAAAAATAATCAAATTTTGCAGTGTAGCAAGTTACAAAAACAACATAAAGTTGCGGAGGGCGTTAGAGTCAAAATGGCCATACTTGCAACGCTGTTATACAGATTTGACATGTTCTCAACCAAATGACTCACGAAAAGGAATCAATGAGTAGCAAATGCTAACTGAGCTGTGGGAGAAAGATGAATACTTCTTCATTGTTGGGGGGAATATCAGCTGGTACTACCATGATGAAAATCAGTACAGGGATGATTTAGTACAGGAATGCTAACAGTGCATTCAACTCAGATATTCATTTGTTAGTTGTCCTCCTGTGAGACTTAGGGACATCACATCACAGCATCTTATGTGCTCCCATGTTGAAAGCAGCACAGTTCACAGTGGCAAAATCTGGGCAGCAGCCTACATGACCATTAAGAGATAGATGGATAAACACAATATGGCATATACACAGAATGCAGTATTACTGTGGCAAGAAGATGGATAACCTTCAGTGATTTGTAGGAAAACAGATGCATGTAGATACCACAGTGCTAAAGGAATTAACCAGATATCCAAGCTTAACTGTCACATGGTTTCTCTTATATTAGAAACTCAAAATATTAGGCAACAGCAAAATGGAATTTGAATAATAATAAGTAGTGAGATCTTTAGCACATCAGGAGGGAACCAAGAGATGGCAAGAGAGCAGAAAAGAGTGGGAAAAGAAACATCAGATAAAAAAAGGGAATTTGAGGTTTGTACACACACAAAGACCTGATGCAGAATGCTATCATTGTATAATAGTATATATTCCAAGAGAGGTAAGGATGGGGATGAAAGACAAGGGGGATTACAAGAATGAAGGCTGGAGAGATAGCTCAGCAGTGTAAGGACCCACCTGGCAAGCACAAGGTCATGAGTTCTACCCTCAGTACCAAAAATTAATAAATAAAATTTAAAAAAGAGAAAAAAAAAAGAGTGAGCATGTGCCATCTGCCTATATCAATTCCGACAAGGAATGTAACCATTGTGTATTGAAAACATGTACCAGTAAGAAGAAAGAACATTCATTGCTCACCCGGGTTCCTCTCCTTGATTTTCAGAAGATCCTGGCCTGCTCCTTTTGTAAACAGGATGTGCCTCCTCCCACAGCTGGCAAAGATCCTGGCAGCAAGGCCCACTTCTCTGAGACCAAGGAGAGAAAAGTATAGAACATCTGCACACCTCTGTAGGGATTTCTCCATACTGACAGAGGAACAGAATCCAGAGGCTCTCCCTTGCCTGATGCAGACCCTAGTGTCTACATTACCCTGCTGCAGACCTGAGGCTGCCTCTGGCAAGTCAAGGCCAGCATCTCCCTAGGACAGCAGAGGTGGAGGTACTGGGTAGGTGACTCTTCTCTGAGGTCCTGCCTGAGGCCACCTCAGCCTGCTAGCAGGGACAGGTTTCCCATGTCTTAGATCTGCTGACCTCAGGCCACACCACTCAGATGAAGGCCTTGTCCTTTCTGCCACCAAAAGCCAGGCACAAATGGGCACTGCAGCCTCCAGCGGTTCATGAATACATGGACATCCCGCTGTGGTCTAAAGTGTAATTTTTTCTCAGTAATGCTCCCTGTAGTCCCCCCTTAGAGTCTGGAAACAGCCCCACCCTTCCCTGAGCAGCATCCTCTTCCTTCAGATCCTAGGTGGAATGCAGGACAGCACTCAGCTTGAAAGAATGCACAGGCTGAGTCCCATCTGTCATGTGTTCTGGTCCCTAAAGTCTTGCCTCATTTCTCATTTGACTGGGTCAGGGCCTGTATCTCCATTTCCCCTCAGGCCTTGCTTCTTCAAAGACTCTGGAGTTCCTTAGGCCTTGTTGGAGAAGTCAGCAATCCCCTGCCTGACAAACCTGATGGGGCTTCCCTGGAATCTGAGCAGGGGCAGACATCCGTGGGGTCCTCTCTCCTGGAGTTCAAAGCACCTCCTCTGTGCCCAAGTCTGTTACCATTCTCAGGACTTCTGTGATGGAAGTGGGTTGTCAGGCTGATAACAGGGGCGGGGAGGCTCCTCCACTGGGGAGTGGAGGTGGCATCTTCCTTTCCTATGGATCTGGAACTCTGTTGCTGGCACAGCGTGAATGCCCATCTCTGTCTACCTGAGTGAATCTCAAACACCAGAGCTCTGAATTCCAGATCCTTGAGGCCAGAGCGAGGAGGTGCTCATGATGACAAGCTTGCTCCCCTGTGGTCCAGGTCTGACGACAGAGATGAGTATGGGCTGTTTAGAGACCCTCTCTCTGGGACGAGGCTTCCTGCTGTCCCTCAGAACCTCACCTGGACATAGAGCAAGCTCTCCCTGTTCCCCTCACCTAATTGGTAGGTCTCAGAACAAGGCTGTCATCTCTCTCTCTGGCCACACAGGCTGAAGTCGCTGGATGTCATCCATAGTACCTTCCAGGGGACGTCACAGGGCTGGGAGGAGGTGCTACAAGAGAATGTCTTGGGGCCCCTCTCTGCTCTCTAACCTTAGCCTCTTCTGAAGGCAGGGTCTCCCTTCTAGACCAACCACAGTGTGTCTTTCTTTGCATAAAGAGTCTGACACACAGATGTCTAAGGCAAAAAGGCCACCATGGGTGTGGGCAGTGGAAGTGGAATTTCCTGGCAGGAATGTCCCATGTACAGAACTCATAGCACAGGCAGGGCTGTATTCACTGGGGACTCCAGCCTGTCTCCGGGCTGCCACACTTACCCTCAGCCCCTGAACCTGACTTAGCTGAGCCGGGGGATACTCTACTGCCTTTACCTTAAGCAAAGGCCTCAGATCCAGGCTTTGAATTCCAGGGGTTCCCTCACAATAGGGGGTGCTCACCTGAGAATATACACTGCACAGTGCACTGGTACCAACAGCAGCAGCAGATATGGGATAGTTCTAGACTGTCAACTTTGGCTGGGGTTTCTTCTCTTACTCTCAGCCTCTGAAATTATTCTAAGTGATCTCAAGTCCTGTCTTCTCAGCCCACCTGAAGGGCAGATCTCAAAGCAAGGCTCTGACGCCCAGGTCATCCGTGACAGAGGGGCCTGTCCTGTCATATCTGCTCCTGTGTGATGCTGGTCATATCTACTTGTGGGTATATGGCACAAGTAGATCTGAGTATTAGGGGAAAATTTAGTGAGCTGAGGCTTCAGCAGTGACCCGCAGCCTGTTACTGTGGCTTATGTGAGCCCAGTCCTCTCTGCTGCCTAGACCTGAAACACAGGTTTCAAGGCAAGCCTGTGTCTCTTCTCTTGGTTCCCTGAGGCAAAAGCAGAGGGTGTCCTGGAAATTCTCTCTTCTCCCCAGTGTGCTGGGCTGTAAACGAGGCAGATCTGGGTTGTTTGGGGGCCCATAGCCTACCTAGGGGCTTCTTCGCTGTGCCCTCAGGGACTCCCGCTGATCTAATTGAGCCTTGGCCCTCTCTGCTCCTCCCACCTAGGCACGGCCTAGAGCAGTAGGCTCTGAATCTCCTCTGCTATTGCCTTGAGGTGAAAGGAATGTTCCTAGGGGCTATTTTCTGCTGGTCCCAGGCGAATAACAGAGGCAGGTCTGGGTTACTTTGGGGATCATCTCTCTTAAGCTGCAGTTTCATCACTGAGTTGTCACATCCTGCTTTGACCAAACGGAGCCGAGTCCCCCTTTTTCCTACCACATGAAAGAAAGCGAAACAGGGTCCCTTAGGTCCCAGGGAAGGCAGAGGGGGCACTATGCTGAGAATTATGTACCAAGCAGCATAGACTAGTGACAGAGGCTTTCCTAAGAGGTTCTGAGACCCTCTCTCTGAGAAGGGGTTCCTTCAGTCTTCCCACATCTGGAGTTAAGCCCAGGTCTTATCTACTCCTCTCTGAACCCTGAACCTCAGAACAAGGCTCTGACTCTGCAGTCTATGTCCACTAAACCAAAATCAGACCACTACCCAAATATTCTTCCCTGGAGTCCAGGGCTGACAACACAGGTAAATCTGAATCATTCCAGGTCCCCTTCTCTGGGGTGAAGCTTCCTCACTCCCCACACAACCCCTCAGTGCGACCCTATAATGGAGCCCAGCCCTCTTTTCTTTCTCACCTGAAGCGCACAGCTCAGGACAGGACCTCACGGCTCAGAATGAAGAGGCAGCAGTGAGTAGACATCACATCTGAGAATATGCACTGGTCTCCCAGGGCTCACAGCAAGAGCAGACAGGAATTCCTCAGGCCCCTCCCACTTCCCTAGGGATCAGCACATTGGCTGTTGGTTGAGCCAGTACCCTTGTTCTCTGTGGACTTGATTCTGTTCCTGACTGCCCAAGGCACTACTTGAGAGAATTCCCTGAGGCTGAAGCTTATTGTAACAAACTGGCTCCTGAGTGGCCAGGATCAGCAGGAGGGGTAGATTTGGATAGTTTAGTGACTTTCTTTGTTGGGACCTCTTTCTTGTCCCTACCGACCATCCGACTGAGCCTAGGGCACTGTGCTCTTCTCACTTAAAGCTTGAAACTCACAATAGGCGCTCCTGTCACTCTAACTGAATGGGTCAGAGTGAATGGACCTCATATCCGGCAGTGCCTGAGGTCTCACATCAGGGATTGAAGGGGAGCCTCCTCACCCCCAACCTCCGTAGGGATCATTACTTTAAGTCCTGGCAAAACCTGGATCTCTATATTATATGCACATTAAACTGTCCTCCTTAGACCCAGTGCCTGACTCTCAAGCTCCTCTGTGTGGCAATGTGGTCTCACTTGAAAACCCTTCCTGGAAGTGCAGGAGTGACAAAATAGAATATCTGGATTGTTTGCTGACACTTTCTCTGCCATGAGGTTTCCCCATTACCCCTTCTGCTCTAGCCTGCATGCCTAAATGAGCTGGGATCCCTTCTAATCCCCTCATCTGAAATAACACCTCAAAACAAAGCCATCTCCCTGATTCCAAGTGCTGGCAGTTAATTGACATTACACCCATCACTGTGTGTGAGGTACAAGAGGCAAATAACTGGATGGTATAGGTCACACTTCTCCTTTCTAGAGGTTTTTTTTTTTTTTTTTTTTTTTTTGAGACAGGGTCTCACTATCCAGTTCAGGCTGGCCTTAAGCTCACTTTTGTAGCCCAGGCTGGTCTCGAACTCACGCCGATCCTCCTGCCTCAGCCTCCCAAGTGCTGGGATTACAGGCGTGCACCACCACGCCCGGCTACTTTCTAGAGGTTTTATTTTTGCTATGGCTGTAGCCTAGATCTACATGTTCCATGGACTTGAGAATGTTCACTTCACAGGAAGACTCTGATTCCCAGAGTTCTCTGGAGTAGAAGGGAAAAGATTCTTATTTGACCATACATACAGTAACTACTATTACCATACATGCTTTATTCCTGTATTTTCTTTTTGATTTCTACTGCCTTCTTCATGCTGTATTAAATGCTACTTATTCTGAAAGCCAGTCTTCACCCACTACAGTGGGTTTAGGCTGTCTCTATAGTTATTAGCACTATCTTCATTTTCCTGCTGTCTTCATATTATCCTGGGGTCACTGGCATCTCTGGTATGAGGTGCTGCCTCAAGCTGAACAGTGATGCAGAGAGGTTTACATACTCCTTTATATAGGAGCTTAAGACTTTCCTTAAACTCATACCATCATGGGCCATGTATGCCGGCCTCATCACAGACCCGACATTTCTCGACCCCATCCAAACACAAGTCCCAGGTCAACAGTCTTCAATCTCCCCCAGGGATTTTTCAAGTTCTGATGTTTTCCTTTATCTGCTTTTGTGTTTGCTAGGCTTTACTCTTCACTTTTCCATAATTTCCTAAGGTGAATTCAGGAATCAAAAGGCATTAGTTTAACTTGTTTGTCATTTTGTACTCTTCTGGTAGGGCCCTGAGTTATAAGAAATTTAAAGAAAATTAAGATATTTTACTTTATTCTTTCTCCTGTCAATACATAAGACACAATGCTCTATTTATATTTAAACCCTTTTACCTGGATCTGTAGAGTTTCATAGTTGTGTCTATAAACGTTGATAAATTTGTAATTTTTTTTTGATATTTCTAGGTTTTAACTCTTGTCAAATAAATATTAAATATTTAAGCTTGCATTAAAATGTAGTTGTTGAGAGTAGTGTTTACTAGGTTGAATGAAATAAACCAAACAGAAAAGACTGAGAACAGTAAGTACTTTCTCATATGAGGCAGCATCAAAACAGTTCATCTAAATGTACAGCAGTACTTAGCAGAGGCTGAAGGGCATGTGGGAGAGCAGATACAGCAAGGCTGAGCTGGGTTTGTGTGCACTGTACACGTGCAATAAAATATCACAATGAACCCATTAGCCTGTTTCATTTACACATATTAATCAAAAGTGCAGTAACATAATTTAAAATAAAAAAAATTACTGAGTTTCTATCTGTTACCCTGCTCATACAGTTCAAATGTGAGAGCTGACAAAATCATAACATATAATTCTTCAAAACGTTCTGGTTACTGTCTCACAGTATTTCTGCAGAGATAAATTATTATGATTCACATCTAAAATGTACCCCATTTTGAGGAGGTACCTGTGGGAAGGAGCAGGTCACTAGATTATACAGTGCAAGGTATAATCTCTGTCCTTCTCTCTCTTCTTCTTGGCTGAATGCTATGAACCAGAATAAACCCCTCTTCCTTTCACTTATGGCTGTCAGGCATTTTATTCCACTGATGAGAATTCTAAGACAGAAAAACCTACATATGCATTAAGAGATGCAGACATCACTGGCTGAGGCATAATAAGAATTCAATTATTTCAGAACTTACTTGTTGTATGGCCGGCTCAGCCTTCCCTGAGGGCAGGGCTGGCGCAGCACGCGGTGCCCTGAAGCCGCCTAAACTTTCCTAAGCAGGCGCTTTAGACCTCTGAGCCATCCTGCCGGGGCCCCAGAACTTACTCGTTTTAAAGCTTCTCTTTTTTCTCCAAGGATCTTCACTTGCATGTTTACCAAAATCAGTTGTTTTCGGAGATACATTGGGATCTATTCCTGTACTTCATTCCTATATTTCTACAGTTATTTCACTGTCTTATTGTTTGTTAGTCCTCTTCAAGTAGGTAACTCTTACAACTTCGTTCTATGTTTAAAGGTTTTCTTTGGGTCCTTTCCTTTTTATGTGAGCTTTAGGCCTGAAATTTTTAGTTGAATCCCACTGAATACATTAAAGTATTTGAGAAGGGTTTAAATTTTTAAAATAATTAATACTTTGACAAAAGAATAAGGCTTACATCTCTTTTTATTTTCATTATCTCATTTTTTCAGTATATTTCTAATTGTATGATATTTTACAACGTTGGATAAATTCATCTCTCTTAATTTATACTTTCTAGTCTTACTTTAAATCATACAGTTGAATTTCCAGTTGTAGTTAATCATTAATCATCCAAAAATGCAATATACGGATCTTTAATAACATATGTAAACACAATCATTAGTTCTAGAAATATTTTCATAGAGTTTAATGCATATACTGTCTTTTCTGGAGTTTTACTTATTTCTTTCTAGTCTGTATGTCTTTATAAATACTTTTTGCCTTTAAGCAGATATTGAACAATCACACTTGATCCTATCCTGATCTGTTAATTCACCATTTTTCATTTCTTCTTACTGTAGCCACTGTGGAAAATGGTATGGAGATTTATCAAAATATGTCCTACGTGCAAACATCTTGCATATTTTTGGCATATGACTACCTGCCTCATGGCCTGCATATGGTTGAAACCCAAGCCCAGGTATTACACCTGCTGAGACAAGCAGGTCTCTTAGATTGTAAACAAGATTAGGATACATGTTAGAATCTTTTTTTTTTTTCAGTGAAATCATAAAAGAGTGGATCCAGTAATTTCAAAAGTAATGCATTCTAAGTGAATGCTAGAAGATGAAGTGGGACACAGCGTTGTTCTGTAGTAGTAGCCACCAAGAGAATTTACTTTGAGGTGCACAGAAGAATTCATAGGAGAGGGCTCACCTAAAATTCTCCATATATTTAGTTGGGGGCAGCTTAATGTGGAGGGATATCAGATACCAAAAGAAAAACTAGGTAATGGAGTAAACGAACATAGAATGCAACAAAGAATTTGGTGGTTGTCAGAAAAATGTGGGTGTGGGCTTGGGGAGAAAGCTCAGTGGAGTAAGTGCTTGCTCAGCAAGCACAAAGTCTTGAGTTCAGTCTCTGGTACAACCAAAAAAAAAAAAAAAAAGAAAGAAAGAAACAAAAAGTGTGGGGGAAACATCCTCTGCTTGGACTCAGGTGTGCCTGTAATCCCAGCACTTGGGAGGTTGAGACAGGAAGATCTCTGAATTTGAGACCAGCTTGGGAGCTACAAGAAATGAGCATAAAGTCAGCCCAAACTGCATGGAGAGAACCTGTCTCAAAAAAAAAAAAATCCTCTCCCTTTCATGTTATTCATCTCAATTGAGCTTGGGAGATGCAAGGTTCTTTTGGGGTCCTTAAAAAATTCTTCCTTTTTCCGTATTTTCTAACAGTTGACACACTGCATATTGTCCTCACAATAGTTATACAGAGCACAGGTTGTGGGCATGACACACCTTCCAATTGATATTGGTAACGAAAGAAAAAAATTCGAATTCTTATATTAGGGAGACTATATGATATTTACACATGGAGGTCTGGTTTATTTCACTAATGAGTATATGTTCAATATACATCGATTTATATATGAAGTCTTTTTCCAAGGGGACTATCTGAACCACCTCATCAAACTTCTATTCCTGTGGACCTGTCCAGGTGATGCCCAGGGATGGATGGGCTGGTGTGCAGCTTCTGACCTAACGAAGTGCAAGCTGTGTCCCCTCAGGGTTCTGTGGAAGGATAAGGAAAGGGAGATCAGGATACCTAGTGTAAACAACTGGGAGGTACAGGCACTGCAGAGACAGACATAAAAGCAGCCCCAAAGAGGGCTATTACAAAATAGAGCACCCATTCTTAACCTACAACCAAACTCAAGTGAGCAGACTCCCCCACAAGCTCCTTCCTGCCAAGCCTTCTGCCCTGTCATCAGACAATGTTCACTTTTTATGTATGATGAGACTTTATATTTTGATTCTTTATTCATAGGAGCCTACTACAAATTCACCAAGTATTAATAATCAGGTTCTAGGGGCTGGGGAGATAGCTCCGAGGCATAAGTGCCTGCTGGGCAAGTGCAAGGCCGTGAGTTTGAACCCTGGTCCCACAAAAAAAAAAAAAAAAAAAAAAAAATCAGGTTCTTCCAAGGCTTACTGTATCACTGCAATAATTTCTTATTTAACTAAACCAACAGTAGAGTACTACCCATTATCTATTTTCCATGACTGATCCTGACAAATAAACGTGAGTAAAAAATGAGGAAAGTAAGAGTAAAACCTGTCTCTTTCAATTCAAAGGATAAAGGCTGGGAAAGCAGCGAGGCCGAAAACTTAATTTCCTGCTTAATACTGTCTCATCAGTCATGAGTGAGAAGGCCTTGTGTTTTTGCATGAGTTCCTAGGTCTAGGTGGCAGAGCAGCAGCATAAAAGTGCAGACTGCCAGGACTTACATAGGGTGAGGCACGCGGATGACTTATATCACACCCTAAATGGATGCAGAGAAATTAATCACTTAGAGGTTATCTTCCCCATAGGGATGCTTCCTGGGTCCCATCTTGTGCTTTAGTCAACTCAAGGCCCTAAAAAGGACTAAAAATATTATCGTTCTAAAAGGTAACAGTGCCATAAAGGACTCAGTGATCTATAGAGGTCACCTACTCAATAGTTGTTCGGTTTGCTCTGCAACAGTGGACAACCAAGGGCAAGAAGTGGGAACAGCTTCCCCCACTATTTGCAGGGACATTTTTCTAATACATAGTGTTTACTATAAGAATAGCTCACATGAGTGACACCAGCTTATGCTTTATGAAACTAGATCAAACAAAGCATATATAAAGTAAGCAGAATGCCAATTGAAGGAAATACTGATGATAATAGCAGATAACATTGATGTTGAATAGAGAAAGTTGTTAGGGAATATCAATAAAAGAACAAAGCTCTTTCTTCATAAGCATTAATGATACATGTGAACTTCTCAGCAGATTAACCAGATAGAGAAGTTTCAATTTTCAGTAGCAGAAACAAATGATGTCACTACAGATATTGTATATACTAAATAAGCTATTATGGACGAACAGAACACTGACAAAAAAACTGGAAAAATTACTTAGGTATAAAAATACCTCATTGGCGAAAACTTTTAACCATATATTTTTAAATATAGGGTCTCATGTTTTAGTGGATGCTGCCCTTGAGCTCACCATGTAGCGAGGCAGGATTTGAACTCATGGTGACCCTCCTGCCTTAGCCCAAAGGCTGGGATTACAGGTGTGCCAAAATACCTACCTCTAATATTTTAGGGAGAAGTCATATTCATCCCATCACACAAACAGCTTAATAAGAGAAGAGTTGCAAATGGTTCTAAATTTATTTTATGAGGTTAGCATTAATTTGATCACCAAGACTGGACAAAAGCAACATAATAAGCTACAAACTGCTATCACCACAAATATACCTGGCAAAGCTCTCACACAAATATTACCAAGTTCGATCCAAAAGGATTAAGTGCATCATAAATATGAATACTTATCCTTAAAAAGCAAGGCCGGGTCAACATTAATAAAATCAGTATAGTACAGTAAATAAGGAAACCACATAATCATAAATTGTTGTAAGAATATTATTGGATAAAGGTCAATAACCATTTCTGATTACGAATCTGTGCACACTGGGAAAAAAATGATAATTCTCACAATATCAAAAAAGGCAGCTATTAAAATCCTAAGGATAGTGCCATACTTAAATTGAAAAATACAACTTTTGTATTCTAGGTTGACAACAAAGAAGGATAATTACTTTTACTACTTTTAATCAAATTCATACTCAAAATGTTAACAAGTGCATTAAAGAAAAATAAAAGTAGTGAAATAAACACATATTGGAAAGACAAAAGTAGAACAATTTTTATTAGCAAAGAATCACTGACTAAAAAAAAAAAAAAAAAAAAGAATCACTGACTAAAAAACTGAGCAGTCCAAAATAGTTCTTTAATTTACTCAGGCACAGTGCAAATTTCAATACTGAGCACAGCAATTATTTGTACTTTGATATACCAAGCAATTGATATTTGAAAAGTGACACTTTAGCACCTTTTATTGAGGCATAATTTTTGATAAAAATGAGAAATGTTGAAACTATAGTTTAGTGAGTTTGATATATTTGCACATCCACACAAACATCATGAAAGGAAATAAACACGTGTATCATCTTCAAAAGTCTCCTTACATTCCAACTTACTATGAGCCCATAGCACAAGATCTATCCTACTGATAAATTTTGACGTTCACAACTGTTAAGTATATGATGTGCGGATGTCTAGATCTCACCCTCTTGAGTAACTGAAACATTTTAATAAGTGAGCAACAGCGCCCCCTTTCTTTCTCTTCGCAGAACCTCAAAATCATTCTATTCTCCGCTCCTATAAGTTTGAGTACTTTTGATTCCACATGTAATGGAATGATGCTGTCTTAGTTACTTTTTCATTACTGAGACAAAATACCTGACACTCAAGGTTAAAGGAAGAATGATGTATTTAGCTCGTGGTTCATAGAAGGTTTGGTTCGTAGCCTGGCAGAAGGTATCATGGAGCAGGTAGGCAGAATGCAGCGAATAGCAAGTGGTAAGTGATAAGCAGTGATCCTCTTTTGTCCCTTCTATCTTATCAAAGTTACCCACCCTTAGGGGAGGTGACACTCAATCCAGGGCTGGGTGCAGGAGGCTTAATCCCAGCATCGCACTATGAATCAATCTTGGCATCACATCCTTCATCTCAGAAACACATGTGTTAGATTCAGCCGTCCCCCAAAAGCCCCAACCCTAAGCCCCACGTGCAACTTTGGGGGCACACCTAGACACAAACAGTGACATTCCACTCCCCTCTCTTGACAGTAGTACCGAGTGCCTATAAGCTAAATGCCGAGGAACAACTTCCTAGGCCTTAGTCGTTCTGGAATATGGTGCTCAGAGACAGTCTCCTCAGAACAAAGACCTCCACATTTGAAATTTTGAACTGAAAAAGGTGAAGTCCTGCTGCTTCTTGTAATGGCCCTCAGGATATCTTTTCTTTTGTCCTCTTCCCAAATATTTGTCTTTTTCTTTCTACTCTTTTCTACAGCCAGTTTCTCCTCTGTTTTATCTTTTCATACCACAATTCTACTGGAGTTTCCTTTCTGGCCCACATAATAATGTTTTAAATAATTCTTCTGGGCTGTTTGCTTTTGGCTGTTAATATAAATCTGGCTAAAAGTCCTCAACAGTAGTCCTGCCAAGGCCATAATGTTAAACTACCTGGAAATTTCTTCTGAAAAATTGATTAGGCTGCTTCCCTTAATCATGGTCTCAGGGAAAGTCTCGATATCAGCAATATGCAGCCAAACTTTCTAACAAGGCAGAACACACATTGTGTGGAGTCCAATAACCAATGCAGTCCTTCTTCTTAGCAGAAAGCCTCCAGAGCCTGGTCTTTACGGGCAACGTTTATGATCGTCTGAGCTCTGACTAGAGCCTTCTCTCAAGTACAGCCTAAGGCATTCCTGAGCTGCTTGTTTAGCCTGCATCTCTGAATCTTTCCAGACTCTTCCCACAAGCCTGCTCCAAAGGCTCTGGCACCATACGTTCGGATATAACCACAGCAGTCACTACACTCCGTGCAGAAGTTCTGTCTTAATTATCTTTTTCAGTACCGATACAAAATACTAACACCCAAAGCTAAAGTAGGAAATATTTATTTACCTCACAGCTCGTAGAAGTTTCACTTCCCCGTTGTCTGCCTCCAAGGTGGGGTGGTCTGGCAGATGAGTACTGCAGGCCAGGCAGGCAGGAGGCGGAAAGAGCAAACAACCTTTCTGTGGTCCCTTATATATTGTCCAGATAACCATCCCAGGCAAGTAGCACTCACACAGCAGCCTTAATCCTAGCAGTGCATCACAGACCATTCCCAGCATCCCACCCTGATCCCAGAATACACAAGAGCTCTAGCTGTCTCTGAAAAGCCCCACTTATGAGCTCACAAAGTGAGATGCAAACTATAACACGTACCATGTGCTTTTTGTTGTTGTGCTGTTACTGTTTTATTTCGCGTACCACAATATAAAATGCAGCGTCATCTATAGTAGGATACAAATAGGCAGAAGTCTAAAAAGTTACTTGCACATTCTATAAATTGAAAACTAATCAGTGATACCGACAGAAATGAGAGAAAACATAAAGGCAAAGACACAGTATAGTTATGAATTAGAAGACACAATATCATAAATATATTAATTCACTATATGTTGTTATATGGATGTAATCCCTTCAAAATCACAGGGGGCTTGCAGTATATACTTACAAATGTATGTATCTATATTTTGTGAATACCAGAAATTAAACCTAGGGATTTTATACTGAGGTACACCCATAGCATTGTTTTGTTTTGTTTTGTTTTAGTTTGGGGCAGACTCTGTTCATATTGCTTAGCTGTCTATCCTGGGCTGACATTTACAATCTTGCTGTCTCCTTATCCAAGAGTGCTGGGATTAGAGGCATGTGTCACCAAACCCAGGATACACAGCAGGGTTTTTTTTCTTTTTATAGATATCAATACATGCATTCTTCATTGTATAAGGAAGGGAAATTGAGATAAAATGAAAAAAATTGGAAAGAATAAAATTGGAAGCTTGATACTGCTCCTAAAATTTCATATAGTTATGGCAAAACAAAGCGAGAGGGTACAATATTAGTGCATGGTACACAAACAAAGAGATAAATGGAAAACAGTGATAACCCAGAAACAGACTTAAACAAATATCACCATTTGATTTTTTTTTTTTTTTTGAGACAGGGTCTCGCTATGCAGTTCAGGCTGGCCTTGAGCTCAGTTTTGTAGCCCAGGCTGGTCTCGAACTTGCACAGATCCTCCTGCTTCAGCCTCTCAAGTGCTGGGATTACAGGGAAGCACCACCACGCCCAGCTCACTATTTGATTTTTGATAGAATTTCAATGGCACTTAATAGAGAAATAATAGCATATTCAGCAAATGATATTTAAACAATTTAATATTCATATACAAAATGTGAAAAAAAGAAACCTAAGAAATAAAAATTAAAATTCTTTTTTTTCCTCACATATTTTATTTTTCTATTTTGGTGCTGGAGGTTGAACTCAAGACCACGTACAGGCTGAGCACACCTTTTACTACTGAGTTATATTTTCAGCTCAGAAATATGTCAAATACACTTATTAGCTCACACTGAATAAAAGACCTAAATGAAAAATATACAACTATAAAATTCTGCATGAACACACACAAAAAATCTGTGTGACTTCAGAATAGACATAATTTTGTAAACAAAAACAACAAAAATGTGGGATCTTGTTGTTGTTGTTTTTGATACTGGGAATCAAACTCAGGGCCTCGCACTGGCCAGGCAAGCACTGCATTGCTCAGCCTTAAAAGCATGATTTCTAAAAGAAAACTATGATGAATCGGGTTGTCAAAGTATAAGTCCATCACCATAAAAACAATTTTAAAAAGGAAAAGGCAAGCCATAGACTTGCAGAAATGTTTTACTAATTCAGTATCTGACTTCTATACAGAGTGTATAAAGAACTCTCAATACTCAACAACAGGGTGAAGCAATCTATTTAGAAAAATGGATAAAACATTTGAAGATATAGAACCCAAGTGTGTATGGAGCAAAAAGATAAGACCTTCAGACTTAAGGAGAACAAGTACATCGAAACTGCCCCACATTATCAGGTGCTTCAGACATGTAACTTTAATGGAAGGACTGAGGTATAGTCAGCGTTACAGCACATCCAGAACTTGCCTGGGATTCTATCTTCAATAGCCAAAGGAAAAAATCTGACATGTTCTGGTACCAAAGTATATGTATTATGGACTAAAATTCAAGAACAAGCAAAACAGATAAAACTGAAAATCGAGTGCTTTTACGATCGCGGAATTTCTTTCGGTTTTTTTTTTTTTTTTTTAATTTTTAGGGAAGGGTCTACAGGGTTTTCAGGGTCTCACTATTAGATTTGATCTGCCTGTTTACTGCCTCCCAAGAGCTGGGACATGCCCACAAGCCCAGTCTCAATTGCTATCTTAGTGCTTCCCAGGAACGGGGCTGGCACAGCACACCTGGGAATCGAATCCCAGGCCTCTGTGCCTGCTTGCAGACACTTTAATCAACTGAGCTATTTGGCTGGCTCACAGGATTGCAGAATTTCTGAGAGCCTCATGCAGTGGTGGTGAGCAAGCCAAATGATACTGCCATTTGAAAGATAATTTGGTAGGTTTTCTTTCTTTTTTTAAATGGAAATGAATGAATTTTTTCACATAACCTATAAAGCCTATTCAAAATATCTACCCAAGTGATAATACATGTTTATGTAAAAACCTGTATGTGAATACTTAATGGGAACTATATTCATAATCAGCAAACAAAGCTAGAACAAAGCGAAGTATCTGTCAGATGACAAATGCATAAATATTCTATGACTCGTCACTGCAAAAGAATGCTACGCAATCATACAAAGGACAAACCATTGCTGTACATCACAATGTGGGTACATCACGGATGCCTAAAGTCCAGAGAAAGCAGCCCCTCTGGAAATTCAAAGTACTCTGCTTTCATTCCCATGGTCTATCAGAAATGGAACAACTGTAATGATTGGGACAAACCAGACATGGCCAGGTATGCTCTTAGGGGTGGAGATGCTGTGTGGCTCAACAAGAAGCATGAAAATACTCTATCTGGGTAAGTGTGGTGTCTTGAATGTAGGAGTGGTGGATCTTCATTGTCAAAATGCATCATACTGTACACTGAAGAGCAAAGTTTTCTGAATAGAAATAAAACATAATGGAGCAAATCATTAAATAAAAGACTCCTGAGTCTCTCAGGAGTCCTAGTATGAATCAACACCATCATTTCTTAAAATAGAGAGCAGAATATGAGGGCCAAGATTTGGGAGGAAGATAATCTGTGTGTTTGCCTTGGGATACTGGAACAAATTCTGGGTGTGGGATGTCCAGGGTGAGATGGCTGGCAATGATCTGGGCAGCTAATTTACTGCTGAGAGAAAAGTTGGAACTAGTGATCAAGATTTGGGAAGCCATCAGGTGGTGTGACACTTAGGTTTCACAAAGAAGTGTGGCAGCAGGCCATGCGTCTTCAGGACAGAGTATGTTTTCATATCCACAGGCTCTTCTCCAAGTTTTCCTTTCATTGGTTTGTCCCTTTTGTTCTTTAAATTTCACCAACTATCCTCTCAGCATCTGATGGACACTTACAACTGCAAGATCCTTCCCTGGATTCTGGATCTCTGCCTCAATACCTAGTCTGGTGCTCTTAGAGAAATTCAGTTGATTCATTAAAGAAAGTGTTGAAGTATCCTCACTACTACTGCACTAGTGACCACACACTAACCAAGTGGTGATTCTGGGCCACTGGGTGCATGCATGATGCTTCCCGCCCAGCTCTTGGTGACCTGGTCCTACTCAAGTTCACACAGGAAGGGAGCTCCTGGGCCACTGAAGTCTGACATGAGAAGTCTGTTTCTCCCCAATCCTAGTCTCTGTCAGTAGCAGTCAAGGCATAGCTTTGAGCCACCTCACCACACAGACCATTGCTCCCTGCCGACCATCAGGTATTTAGCTGTGAACCCTCGGCTTTCAGGCTCCACGCACCATGTCTGCCTTTTCCTCAGTCTCTCCAGGATCCCTAAATATTTTCTCACATGAACAAAGATGCTCACTTTGTGAACATCCAGCTGCCATGGTCCAGGTTTGGAGACTTTCACCTATATACAGCTCCATCTTCCGTTCTTGGAGGACAAACAGTTGACTATCTCCTCCTAGGGGGATGAAAGAGGTGGGCTCTTCTGTTCATCCAGGAGCTTGGATTTCCCAGTGATTACCACACTGTCAGTGTACCTGTCTGGAGTTAGAGAGGACACCTTGTCCTCCCTGGACGTCCCCCCTTCAGTGCTCCAGGAGCTGAGCCCATCTGAGGGCAAGTGTCCTGCTTACCCCGAGTTACAGAGAAGGAACACAGGACAGAATTTAGTCTGAAACCACAGGAAAACCTACTCCCATCTGTCCTGTGTCCCGACAGTCTGGCCTTGTTTCATCCCTTTACCCAGGACCCTGCCTGGGACTCTCCGCTCTGGAGATGCTGAGCTCCTTTTGAGTCCTCTGAGCTCCCTCAGTCCAGGCTGCAGAGGTCTGAAATCCTCTGCCTGCTCCCTGTGCGGGTGGTGGCCCTAGGATAACAGCAGGGCCAGGCTTCTCTGGGGACTTCTCATTGTAGGGAATGAGACCCCTCCTCTGGGACCAAGGCTCTCACCCCTCCCAGACCTCACACAGGGAAGGCAGCGGACACCCATGAATGGTGCCCGGGATTGCTATCCTGGGCCGAGATAGCTTTCAATGGACATTGCTAGATGTGCAGGCTGGGTTCCTTCCTTCCTCTCTCTCTGTCCTCATATTAATTCCTATGAGAGTATACCTGACCTGGCAGTACCCTGTCACACCAAGGCTATGACCTCCAGGTGTGCAGCCCCAGGAGGAATGGCTTCTGTCCTGGACACCTGTCCCATGCCACGCTCACTGGCCTCCCTTCAGACCAAGGCTCTGACACCCTGGGAGCTCTGAGCAGAAGAAATTTCCAGGTGAGGACAGAGTGGTTGGCAAGGCAGCAGTGGGGTGCAGAGGGGAGGACAGCAGAAGGGTGGTTGCATCCCAGGACCCAGGCCGAGGCTTACTCAGTCTGCCCTCAGAATCTCAGCTTGACCTAGTCAACCTGGCAGCCTCTCTGTGCCAAGACCCTGAGGAACAGTGCTCCAGTAAAGGTCTCATTCTGAGAGCTCTTGAGGAGACTGTCGGTGCTCAGCTAAGACTTCTGTGCCATAAATCACGGGGCCTGTCTCAGTGTCATTGCTGAGTTGTTGGGGAACCCTCTGTGAAACCTCTTCCTTTCCTTACAGCATCTTGCTTCACCCCTAAAACAGCCAAGCGTTCTTGCTCTGCCCAGTAGAAGTGTTGTCCTCAAAGCCACACTCTTAGCCTCAGGGTTCCCTGGGGGAGGACCCGGAGGAGGGGTGTCCTTTGCCCTGTGTGTTGCAGGGCTGTGTGAAGTGGCGGAACTGCATTGTTATTTAGGACCCTTTGTCTGCTGTGGGGCTTCCTGCTTCCACAGGGCCTGCAGCTGTGAGCCCAGGGTGTCTCTTTTGTTACCAGAAACAGAACCTCAGAGCAAATCTCTAACAGGCCAGGTTGGTCCTCTGGGCCTAGAGATCACTCACCTGAGAATCAGGCCCTAGGGGACAGAGGACAGCTGGGTATTTCTGGATTATTCTGGGGTCCTGCCAAGGTGGGGCTTCCTCAGAGTGCCCAGGAGAGCTCCTCACCTTGATTTCACTCAGACTGGTCCTATATGTTAGCTCCACGTGAAGCAAGGACATTAGTACAAGGCTCTAATTTTAATTTCCTCTCAGGGTAATGAAAGAGGTTGCTCTCTTTAGGATTCTGAGTGTCAAGGTTCAGAGCAGGCAACAAAGGACGTCGTAGAATGTTTTAGGACCCTCTCTGGCATGGGGTTTCCTCAGTCTTCCTTCAGTCTTTAACTTGTAGGAACTCAACCCAGGTTGTCTGCATTCTACCTGCTTGAACTCTGGGACTTGAAAAAGTCTCACACCGTGCACTAAGACCCTTAAGGATAAATTTCCTGAAAGCCTATGAGAGAGAAGTGGGTACTGACTTGAGGATTGTGTGCCAAGACAGACAAGGCCAGCCCCATGGCTAGGTGGGAGCCTTTTGGAAACCTTGTTTGAGCCACAGCTTCTTTTATGCACAGCATCTCCCCGTCAGACCTAAACAAGTCACAGCCCTCTCTGCCCTCTACCCTTTCAATGTGAACCTCACAATCAGATTCTCATGCTCAGAGTCCACCTGGATAGACGTGGGGGGGGGTTTATTTCAAAATTACATAAAAATTTTTCACAGGAGTACAGGACTGACAACATGTAATTTGCTTTGCTTGTGAACTATCTCCCTGTGGTAGGGTTTCCCTACTCCCCAAAGCCCCCTAGGGTGACCTCTAACTAGCCCAGTCCTCTGTGGTCCCCTACCTTGAAGCCAAGCACTCAGAAGAAACCTCACCTTTGTCTCATTACACAAGGACAAGGGAGTGGAGGTTACGAGCAGAAACATGTCTGTGCTCTGCCAGGGCCAAATGAAGTAGGACAATGAGAGGCTTAGCTCTCTCCCTCCCTCACCAGTTGTTACCTAGGTTCCTACACAGCTAGTGTTCCCATGTCCTGTACAACTGAGCCTGTCCCCCTAGAACCATAGCTCTAACTCTGCAGGTCTCCTAGGTTGAAAGAAGTCTTCTTTGAAAATCCTTCCTGAAGGTCCAGGACTGACAAGAGAGGTAGACCTGCATTGTGTTTGGACTCTGACTTTGGTCTGGGACTCTTGTACAACAACCAGAGTGGAGCATCATGACCCATTAACAGAGCCTGGGTCTCCCTGTTGGCTTCACCTGAACGAAGGGATCAGAACAGGGACCTCAGGTATATCTGACCTCTAGGATCAGAGAGCCAGTGGATTTCACATCCAGCAGTGTGCCCAGGATCTGATTGTAGGAGAATGTGACTCTGCATGTGCTCTCTGTCCTTCTGGGGGGTCACTGGACTTCTTTTGTACTTCCCTCCACAGCTGGGTGTCTTCTGGGCTTGCTGAAGGGACTTCAGGAAAGCATTCAGGCTGGAATTGCTGCCCAGGCTCTCCAGCACTGACCTCTGCCATTAAACTGAGGGTCCCAACATCATGATAACCACTTCAAGGAAAACTACCTCCTTTTATGAGGTTTCCTCACGAGCAAGAAGCAGATCACCCCATGTTTTGTTTCTAAAAGACTGCCATTTACAGGGAAGATGGTAAGTGGGGAATTGGGTTAAGTCCTGCTTCTGTGAAGCGACCTAACTTTTCATAGAGAATTCAGAAGTTACTTTATATCTGTATAGAATGTCTGTGTGGAGTAGATGCCAATAGAAAGAGAAAGCGTATGAAGTGCTCATATATACTACACTAGTGTATATGGTATGTGCACGTGCATTTGTTTGCATATTATACATGTGAAACTAATGTGTCTTATATTCATATTTGTACAAATACATTTGCATGTGGATGGAGGTACACTGCACATGATTATGGGATTTAAAAACTATACTGTTACTGTGCATGAGAAGGATTTTCTTTTGCTGCCTCAGACTGCCTTAATGGTGGGTTTGGGGATTGAACCACCATCTCCTGTACCTGACTGGGATTGCCTGTACAGGTGCTTAAACAACTGGGTTAACCCAAAGCCCCTAACTGTGCATTATTCAATGATTACTTCCTATTATATTTTTAATGTGTTGCTTATATTCCATTAAAATAGTGATGATTGTGAAAGTCAGTCCTCATGCACTGGTTGTCTGCTCAGTCTCTGTCTCTAATCTCCTGCTGTCCTGACGTTACCCGCATGTCACTGGCATCTCTGCTATGAGGAGCTGCCTCAGCCTGTGTAGGTCTATAGAAGCAGAGCTGCAAACCTGTCCTCTGACTGATGCTGTCATGTACTCCCTGCTCAGCCCTCAGCCTCCCTGCTGCGACCCACACTCAGGGACCAGCTCCACAGGCTTCAGTCTCCCCCAGGCCTTCCCCATGTTTTGTTGCTTACACTGAGTTGCTTTTACAAGTTTGCTAGCTCTCTCTCTCTCTCTCTCTCTCTCTCTCTCTCTCTCTCCCTCCCTCCCTCCCCCCAGTGGCCTCACCAAGGGCCTGTGCTTAATAGGCGGAGGTGTTCTTTCCCAGTTGCAGCTGCTAGAGCTGTGGCTTGGCCTGGTGACTCTGTGACAGACCTAGTCCCTCACTGCATGGTCTCTGGACTCTATTTAACCTGAGTGCAGAACATTTGTGGTGTCTAGTGTAATGGAGGATTTCTGGCAGGGAGTAGGAATATCGAAGGGAAGTGCCCTACTATTGTGAATGAATATGATGTCTCCCAAGCGTTGTGACTGGCACCAGGTCCTAATACACATTCAGCTTGGTGCCAAGTATCCCTCTTGATGGACTTGGAGAACATTTGCTAGTGTTTTAAAAGGACTCCTAAAGCATACTGATGAAAAAAGCAGACTTACTAGATTACTTGCCAGTTGGAACACAGGGCCACCTGGTGACCGTTTAAGAAAGAATACAGGGATAAAGAGCAAGGTAAGGCCTCCAGGAGTTTATAGCCCACAGTCTGGTTTCACGCTAAGATGACTGTGTTGATGGTTGATGAGGCAAAAGTCACATTTCTCGTCATTTCACAGAGAGCTTTCGGGGGGCTCTCCAGATTTCTGCAGAGAAATGGAGCATGCTGCAACTTCTCGTGCTAAGGACATTTCTCTACTGCACTGTTTGCAGTGCTATAGAAAGAAGAGACAGGATTTTATCCACAAGGCTCCACTCTTCTCGATGGATACATGGGCCTCTAAGGTTTGCCTGAAAATTCTAGCAGATAATTAGGAAGTAGGAAGATGACTGTTCAGCAATGCTTGGAACAGGGCATCGCTACTGAGCAGTTGTAGCAGTCATTCTACTGAAGTACAGCGAATTGGCTGAAAGATGAATATGTTGGGGTTCATTTGGGTGACTTTATGGTACCCATGATGGAGGCTGTAGAGGCTCATTTAAAAAAATGCTGCACTTAGTGACTGTGCCATTCCCATTCCTATCGCTTGAGTCTGGTCTGGCTTGTGATGCAACTCAGGAGAATGGAATGTAATGGAAATGCTGCACTGTGACTTCCGGGGCCTGGGCAGAAGCAGCTTTGGTCCTTTGAAACAGCCTTTGGAGATATGACAGTGCAGACACCAGGCCTAATGTTTAGATCTTTGATCCATTTCACTTTTAGTTTAATGCCTGGCGAGAGATATGGGTCTAAGTTCAATGTGTGGCATGTGGAAAGCCAGTTTTCCCAGAAGCATCCATTAAAGAGGGTCTCTTTTTCTACTGAAGTTGTTTGGTCTCTTTGACAAAGATAAGATAGCTGAGTCTTGAGTTGTTTCTGCATCCTGTGCTCTCTTTTCCTGATCCTCAAGTCTGCTTTTTTCCCCTTCATTTCCCAAAAGCATACTCTTGTTATCACTATAGCTTTGTAGTACAACTTCCAATCAGGAATAATGTTTTCTCTGCCCTGCCCTTGTTGCCTAGAAATGGTTTTTGGTTTTGCCGTTGTAGGTCTCTTCTGGTCACCTATGAATTTTAGGATTGTTTTCTCTAGTCTTGTAAATAATACTATTGGTATTTTGATAGGGATTGCATTCCATCTGTATAAGAGTTTTGTCACTCTGGCAATTTTCTCAGTAGTGGTTCTGCCTACCCAAAACCAGGAGATATCTTTCATTTTTTTTTTTTTTTGTCTTTTTGAGACAGGGTCTTGCTATGCAGTTCAGGCTGGCCTTGAGCTCACTTTTGTAGCCCAAGCTGGTCTCGAACTCCCACCAATCCTCCAGACTCAGCCTCCCAAGTGCTGGGATTACAGGCGTGAGCCACCACGCCCGGCTTCAATTTTTAAAATATCATCTTTTATGTCCTTTTTCAGAATATTAGAGTTTTTAATGTAGAGGTCTTTCACTTTTTTTAGTTACATTGATGTGTAAGTATCTCACTTTTCTTAACGCTGTTTTGAAAGGTGTGGTTTCCCTAATTTTTTCTCCCAGTGAGTTTGTTTTTAGTATATAGGAGTGCCACTGATTATCAAGTGTTGATATTTTACCTTGCTACACTACTGAATTTAGCTGTTAGACAAATACAAGTGTGTGTACATGTATATATATATATATATTATCAAATGGATTTTTCTGGGGAACACAAGGCTAGGTTGTTACTGGGTCATAATAAATCAATGTAGTAAATGATACTAACCAGCTCAACATTTTTACAATCCTCTCAAGCTAAGCAGAAAATAATTTTTATTTTATTTTATTTTTAAAAATTTTTCTTTTTTTAATTCTTTTTTGTTGTTGTTTATTTGTTTATTTTTATGGCCGGCTCAGACTGCCCTGAGGGCAGGGCTGGCGCAGCATGTGGCACTGGGGATTGAACCGCGGTCCCTGCAGATGCCTAAGCTTTCCTAAGCAGGCGCTTTAGACCACTGAGCCATCCTGCTGGGCCAGAAAATAATTTTTGACACTAATATAAAAGGTTCATTTATGATTAAGACTGTCATAGATAGAAAACCCAGATTTTCTGCTAAAAGACAAAATCCTTTGATTCTAAGACCCAAAATAAAGGAGGAATGTCTACTTCACCTAT
Organism: Myocastor coypus; assembly: GCA_004027025.1. Classification (NCBI taxonomy): domain Eukaryota; kingdom Metazoa; phylum Chordata; class Mammalia; order Rodentia; family Myocastoridae; genus Myocastor; species Myocastor coypus. The sequence continues at coordinate 52,515 of PVJA010008279.1, forward strand.
TTTTTTCAAAATTGAAGTAGAATGCGTGTCATTGTGTAAAGTAAAGAATATAAGAGGCATAGAGATTAGAATTAGTTAAGACAGCTATTCTCATGAGACACAGTTACATGTGTTAAAACCTTTAAGGAGACTTTAAACAACTCTTAGAACTAGGAAGTGAAATTTTCTGGCACTTGTGATAGATACAGTTAATACATACACATTAATTATATTTCCATATAATACTTATTAACTTTGGACAATAAAACTAATTAAATTTCATTTTAAATATAAATAATAAATAAAAATTCATGTATAAACTTAAAAATGTATAGTACCTAAGTTGAAAATTTTAAAATGCCAATAAAAGAAATAAAGACCAAAATAAACAGAGTTATCTTGTGTTCTCATTGAAATGACCTGCGTGTGCAAAGCAAAGACAACCAAAATTGCAGAAAAATGTTCTGTATATATAGGTTACCTCATATAAAAATTTATCAAAATGTCAAAGGAAATAAATAAAACAATTAAAAAAGTAAAAGATAATGGAATGAGGGTTAACTTTGGACTTCCATCAAAATGTTACACTTTATGTAAAATGAATTCAAACCCTATTATATATATATATATATATATATATATATGTGTGTGTGTGTGTGTGTGTGTGTGTGTGTGTGTGTGTATGTGTAAGTGACAAAATTTTAAAAGAAGACATAGAATCAAATCATCATGATCTATTGCTAGGTAAAGATATCTTAAGCTTGATACTATGAACATGATTCATAAAAGAAAAAATGATAAATCAGACTTACTCAAATAAAAGATATTTGAGTCTAGAAAGACAGCATAATAAGTCAAAATTCAAATGGATAGAAAATATTTGCAAATCATCTATTCAATATAGATGTCATGGGGTCAGACATATAAAGAACTCTCAAAAGTCTTTTGTTTAAAAATATTATTTTAATTTGCTAAAGTTGGACATTCCTAGACCATTGCCAGTTCTACTGTAACTCTCTACTATTATGGGCTATTGTACTATCCATGTGACTACTTTCACTTAGTTCAATGAGAAGAAATATTTGTACTAATAGTGTTTAGAAAGTTATCATGTCTGCACTGTGTACTCTTAGCAACTACTATGAAGACAACAATATGCATTGTATTAATTATTGTGGCTGTCCTATTAGCTTCTTTCGAAACTTTATCATTGTTTGTCTCATTAAAATTTATAAAATTTAAAAATATGCCAAAGTTTATCAATATACAATAACATGGACACTGCTTAGTGCTAAAAAGTCAAGGCACTGAGAGTACAATAAATCTATGTTCACCTAAAATTCCAGTTGAAAAATGCATGAAACAATACTTAAAAGGATATAAAAATGAAATAATAGAATCTAGAATTGTACTTTGAGAATTTAATAGTTACATCTGAGTAAATGACAGTAGTCAGCATTTGCAGCTACCAAAAGACGTGAAAGACCCTTGCTAACACACACTAGAATACACATTATTTTCAAATATGTGTGGAGTATTCTGCCAAAACAAGAGCTGAGAAATGGCTGTTAAACTATTGAAGTAGGTGCAATCATATGAAGTACATCCATGATTTCAGTGCAACATCACAGAGCATGTGTGATAATCATAATCTCCACAACAGTGTTGGGAGGTGGGGTCTAAAGCAAGGTGTTCAGGTCATGAGCACTTCATCCTCATGAATAGATTGGTGTCCTTTACAGGTTTGGAGACCTCACATTTGATTATTTCCTCTTTCTTGCCCAGTTCTTGCCTTTTGGTGAGTGAATGAGGCACCAAGGCCATGAGAAGATGCTAGAGACTTGATGTAGATTTGCTTGGCCTCCAGATCTGTGAATCAGTTCCTTTCTATTCATTATAATTTAGCTACTGTATGACAACAGAAACTAAACCAAGATTTCATGTCCTTCTTAGACTTCGCTGCAATTAAACTAACACAAATTTTGGAATTGTACAATACTTTGCTACCAACTCAGATTTCAAATTAATTATTGAAAGTATTTATTTCAAATTAATTATTCCTGGAATTAAAATAATTGTTTCAATTTAATCAAGTTAAAGTACAACGTATCAGAATTTGTGAGATTCAGCCAAAGCCATATTTTAAGAGAAAAATATATTGGTGCCTGCTCATAGTACATACAGAAAAGTAAGATAAATGCAATGGAATGCAAAGTATCTTAGAACTAAGAGCAAGAATTAATGAAGTTAAGATGAAAAAATGTGAATATTAGTGATAAAATTAAAACTTGCTCTTTGAAAAGGTATAGGAAACTAGTTATAGAGCAAGATGGTACAAGATACATACAGGAGTTGAAAAATGGGCAACAAATGAAGAACTACAATACAGTCATAAATCAATGCATATTTCATGAACTCACAACAATGTAAACTTGTTTAAAAATGTGAAATAGCCTATGTGAAATAGGCTATGTGAAATGGCCTTTAAAAATGTGAACCTTACCTAGGTAAGTTTCCTGTATGGTAAGAGGATCTTCCATGTTCGTGTCTAACAAGGCATGGACTCGAAAAACATAAATAAGGTTTTTATTGTATAGCAGTAAAGTGACAGGTGAATAGAAAATGTTTTAATCCATATTTTTAAAGAAGAAAAACAGAAGAGTTATACAACTATTCAACTGAAAACAAATATTTTATATGCTTTATATCCCTTAATTTATGAAAACACTCTGAATCCAAAATCATTAGATACAATTTAGGGATTTAAGTTGTATCTTTTCTTTTCTTTCTTTTTCTATTTTTTATTACTTTTAATAAGAAATAACAATATGATAGTTTGAAAATGTGTTAGTAGTAAATTCAAGATAATTGACACATTGAACATTGTTGTCCTCATAATAGTTATACAGAGCCCAGGGTATGGATGTGATACATTTTCTAATCGATATTGGTAAGGAAAGAAATAAAGAAAAAAATTTATTCTCTTTAAACTGAGAGGAAGTAGTTATGTACATAGTCTAATGTTCCATAATTGCTTTGCGTTATCAGTGAAACTGGCAATGTTGGAGGCTGTTGATTTAAGCCTCTTAGAGCTCATCATACTAGTCTAGCTCTGCCTTTTATGCCTCATAATTAAGCTTTTCCCCTGGGGGATCAAGGGCAAATTAAACCGACACCTGTATAACAAAACATTCATCTTTTGTATCTTCCAAGGTCAAATCCCCTCAGGATTAACTTTGGAACATTGTACATTGCTTTGTAGAACTGTTGTCAGTGTCAGCCTTCAGGATGAGTCACAGCCATTGCTTGACCAGTTTGCTTTTTGTGAAAGCCTGAGACAATGTTTTTCTCTGGTGAGTCTCCTTAGACGCACTATAACTCATTTAACCCTTTCCTCTGAGGTCCTATAATCTCCTTGACCAGAAAATTTGGGACACCACTAAATTATAGGATGTTGTAGCACAGGTTCTCTTATGTCCTGCGTCCTCACTGAACTTAAAGGGCTAGGGTCAAAACGTTGGCTATCCTTGTAGCCCTTCTTTTTCTCCAATTTTTGGCCTATTAACTTACATTCTGAACCCTGCAGCAGAGAAGCTTCGTGATGGAGCTTTAGTTTTCTAAATGTATGACCAAATCCATAGTGCTTATAGGAGGAAGAAACAGGTGCCCTTCTTTTAGAAAGAGAAAAATGATAATATCATGAGAAAAACCTGAGACACCAAAGTGGAGTTACATGGAATTCTACCAGTATGAGACACCATTATGACTGTAAGCAGAGGGCTATCAGGTATTGCAACGACCAGTAGGTCCTTTGTAGGTTTTCACTGCCCCCATTCAAAACGTTGGGTGGAACAGTGAAAGTGGACGTTTGGCGTTTATTTAAGGGAAAAGAAGCTCAAAAGGACTGCTCCAGGAGAAGAATGTGCTGTGGAAAGCAGGGCTGCGCCGAGTGCATGAGGGCTGCTTCAAATAGGAAAAGAAGCATGGCCTACAGAGGGAGAACTAGCTGGAGAGAAAGGTGCCAGCAGCATAAGATTAAGGGCCTCTGGCTTTTTCTGATGTCAGGTATAAGCAGTCCATCGAAAACTCATGTGATTGCCTGTTAAGAGTGGTATCAGGTGCACAGCTTGAATTCTGTGAAGATCCTGTGCCAGGAGAACAAATTGAGCATTTCCTGGTTGGTATGAAGTGCAGGGCTCAGAGGCTGCTCTGCACTGTCTAACAGCTCCTGGAACTTGGCAGGCCATGCCCAAGAGCCTGGCTGCTTTGCCATGCCCTTACCTCCTGTATTGGGATGGGAATGATACTTTGAAAATGGTACTTGTGGAATGCAAGAATGTCAGGTAAGCATATGACATATGTAATTTAGAATAAATATTGATAAAAGATTATAGTTCTTTCTACTTGATATGCAGTTGGTAAAACATAATTATCTATGGGAAAATTGATGATTCTTGTAAAAATCTGACATTATTTTTGTGAAAAAGAAGGAACTTTCAAATGAAAGTATATTTTTGGGTGATTTTTTGAATTAACAATAGTAATACATGCAGTACTTTAAAAAAATTATTATGAATTTACTCTTTTGTAACATTTGTAATGATAATTTAATCATAATATTTTCTGTATAGATTACAGGCATGTGAAAGATATATATATATATATATACATATATATATATGTATATATATATATATATAATGGTATCCAATCATGGCATGTAGAATATTATTTAAATAAAAATACACTTTTCCTTTGAAAACAGAGGTAGGTTAATATTCATACTAGAGGGAGGGCACAAAACAAGATAAAGTCTCATCTATGTGGCACTATATTTAAAAGTATGATGCTTTTAGTGAAGACAGAGTATGTGACACTGTATTACAATGTCTAAGACTTTGCATGAGATCACATAACATAATGGCTGTATTGGGAGGCACTGATTTCTAGTTACATAAATAATTGGAAGGAAAAGTCAACTGACACCTTGGGCATGTAAATAAAATGGATGATAGCAGAGAAAGTTAATAAAACAATTATTGAAACTGAATACCCTTTATTCAAAAAGTCAAAATAAAATAAAACATGCAAACCAGAGAATGGAACATATAAAAAATCTCAAGTGATCTTTAAAACGTGAAAGCTAAGCCAGGCGTGGTGGCACACACCTGTAATCCCAGCACTTGGAAGGCTGAGGCACAATGATCAGTGTGAGTTCAAGACCAGCCTGGGCTGCAAAAGTGAGCTCAAGGCCAACCTGAACTGCATATGCATAGAGAGACCATATCTCAAGACAAGACAAGACAAAACAAAACAAAAAAAGGTGAAAGCTACCATTTCTGAGTTGAAAAATTAAAGTGTATACGTGACAGCACATGACAGGAACAAAAAAGAAACACTTGAACTTGAGGACACAGCAAGAGAAGTAGACCAGAATATAACAGAGAAAGAGAAACCCAGAAAAAAACAGAAAATTATGAGTAGCTATTAGTGAACTATGAGGAAACTTCAGGTGTGCTAATATGACACATTTCAGGAACCCTGAAGGAGAGGAAACATTGGAGAGAAATGGATGCTTGCAAAAACACTGAGCCAAAATTGTCCAGATTTGTTGAAAGCTGAAAACTGTCACACAGTGACATGAATGCATCCTAAGGAAAGAATAGCATGAAGAATACTGCATGACGTTTAATTGAATTGCTTAAGATCAGTAATAAAGGCAATCATAAAACCACAGGAAAAATACTTGTATAGGAAGGAAAATAAAGATTACAGCATATTTTTTGTAAAGAACAAAGAAAATCTGAGAAGGAAAAAATCTAGAATGATATATCTAAAGAAAGTATATTTTAAAATAAAGATGAAATAAAGTATTTTTCAGAACTGAACACTAGCCAATACGTATTACAAGAAATAATTATGAAAGTCCTCCAGACAGATAGAAAATGATACCAGAGAGTAATATGGATCTACATAAAGAAACAACAGCCCTGGAAATTCTAACTATATGGTTAAGTATAAAGATGATTGTCTTACTGTGTCAATGTGTTTAAAACAAAATCGTTTAAAGTAAAAATGATAATAGTGCATATAAAATATAGGAGTAAAGTAGGTGCTAATAATAGATGAAAATCTAGCACAGGAAACCAGAGATGGACATTTGGTTTTTATGTGTCTGTTCAACTTCCAACTGACATGGCCATGTTCTTCTTCCTTTTTACAGCTGAGGCCCCAGCACAAATACTAGCAGAGACCGTGCATGCCAGATATCTGCTTGCACTTTTTTATGAGATGGCGTCTCAGTGTGCTTCCCAGGCTGACCCTTAACGTCTGGCCCAAGCGATGTCTTTGCTTAGGTCTCCTGAACAGCTGACTCACGACTGGACTTCCAGTCTTTAACTAACACTCGGCATTTCAAGTGTGCACCGTGTGACTTGAGGGAGACCAAAACCACTGTGTGTTCTCTGTCAAAGGAATTCCAATAGCAATTATTTTACCTTACATTTTTAATCAGAACTAAAAGTGAATCTTCACTATTAAATTGGCTATTTCGTGTAACAAAGTACCACAACTATGCTTATTTATAAGAACACAATTTTTTTTTCATTTTAACTAAAATATGTAGTGATACATTTAATGGGTTTCCATGTATTGTTTCAATACATCTATACATTCTAATTTTTACATCAGAATTATCATGTCTATTTCCTCAAATATTTATTATTTCTTTTTTAATTTAATATTTTTATTAGTTCTTTTTGGTTAAAAATTTCAAAATTCTTTGTGAAGCTCTTGTTTTATAATTAATTGTTATCTACAGTGTAGTCACCTCACTATGTAATAAAATGCCAGAATTTGTCATTTTCATTTATTTATTTATTTAGACAGAGACTGGCTACAAACTGGGCAGTGATCCCACTACTTCAGTCTCTCGAGTGCTGGGATTACAGCCATGCACCCCCATGTCTGGCTATTTGTCTTGTTTGGCTTAGCAGAGGTTGACCAACTTTGACCCAGCTTTCTCTCCTTTTAAGGGCACCAGACTCCAGAATCCATCATCACACTTTTAACTTCTATGAGATTAACCATTTTAGATTGCACATATGAGTGAAGCCATGTTTACTTGTCTTTCTGTGCCTAAATCTTTTCAATTACTACAAGGCTAGTTTCATCCATGCTGTTGCAAATGACAGAATTTCACTTTAGAGAAGAAAAAAAGGTTTTAAAAAAATCTTTAATTAATTTATTCATTTGGTACAGCATTTCACTATACAGCTCGGACTCAGAGTGATCCTCCTGCCTCAGCCTCGCCAGTGCTGGTATTACAGGCCTGCACCACCATGCCCAGCTTCCATGAATAGCTCATCATGCCTGAGTTCTGGAGAGGTCTGTCCACATACTACTTCCACCTATACATTTTTTTTCATGTATTTCTTAAGGGAGGGTCTACAGAGTGTTCTTGCTCTCACTACTAGATCGGACTCATAGTGATCCACCTTTTTATAGCTTCCCAAGTGCTGGGATTACAGGCATGTGCCGCAGCGCCCAGTCTCCACCTATATCTTTGTCAGCAATTTTCTGGTTATGTTTCTTCCAAGTCTTTGCAGATCCGGGGACTACTGCCCAGCAATCAGTGTACTATTCTACCCTATTACTGATATGCATCAGGTTTATAGTGATGAATAAATTAGATTTATAGTGGCAACGTGCAGAATCAGGTGTGGAAGAGCGTAATACATTTTCCTGTGTTCTGGAGAGATGGAGGATCCAGTCTAGTGAAAAGCCTGGAGCTCACTGTGGAGTGCAATGCAAGTCCACATCAGGAAGCTTTCTGTTGGAGGGCTTGAGGGTCTGCACCATAAAGCTGAAGAATCTGAGCTGGATGTCAGGGAACATTTCCAAGGCAAAGGAAAAGACAGGAAATCCTCCAAAGAATCAGAAGCAAGGCTTCCTTGTTCATTGACTTACTTATTTCATCCAGGCTACAAGCCCTATGGATGGGTGCCACAGCCAATGGCTACAGCCCAGGAATCAGTGCACTTTTTCTATCCTACTCCTGACATACATTAGGCTTACAGTAATGAATAAATTAGACTTATAGCGGCAACCTGCAGTCAGGTGTGGAAGAGTGTAAAACGTTTTACTCTGCTCCCCCTTCCAGCAAGGGGAGGCTTCCACCTTCAGTAAAACCCTTCAGCCACTCCCAGAAATATGGGAAGTCAGTCTATTTGGCATTATTTCCTTTCTACAACCTGAAGGGATTTAAAAAAAATTCTCTGAGAACTGAAATGAATTCACGATCAAAGCTGCTGTGAGGTTGGGAGAAATAGGAAGAGGATGGTTTATGGATGACTTTACACTAAGACCCTAGTTCTGGCCTTGCTATTCAGTACAGACCCTGATAAATTCCCAATTACAGTAGACCTCAGTGTTTTCATGTACAAAATGGGTTTGCTACACCTTTTTGGTTGGAGGACTGGCAGAATGTAAGAACTGTAGTAAAACAGCTGGTAGAACTTCTGCTCTGCATTGAATAATTGGTAACAAGCAGCTAGTTCTAGTATTACTCTTACCACAAACTCTGTAACTCTTTCTGTGGAAAATTTGTGTGTGTTTTCCGGACAAGCTCCAGTCCCATGTGAAGCTGAGTAGAAAATCATGAAAAAAGATGTTGCTCAATAAACATTGTCCCCAGTGTGTTCTCTACAGTATATACATTATGTGAGCAGATATTGAGGAGTCTGTCTCTGCTGGGCTCAAGTAATTTATAGTTCCTGAGATATGGGTGAAAAACCGTAGCTTCCTCCCTACCAACCTGTTTTCCCCTGGAAAAACTACTTTCAATCATATTATCTTTATCCACTAGTTTTGTGCCTCATGAGCCTTCTACGGAAACATGGCTTAAAAACGTGGCCATTCTAGTGATACAGCCAGCTCAGCACAAATTAAATTCCATAAACCTTACACCAAAGCTTCCATACTCGAACAAGAATAGCATCAACTTCCTTCACATGGGAAAGAATTGAAATCTGGCTCAAGCCGAGTCCTGGTATAAGTACATGGGAAAGTTATGACAAACTATGAAAAGGCTCTCTGACAGGATGACCTCCTAGGTCAGGCTGTGATCTGTTCTCTGCAAGTGGCTGATGCCACCGGCCAAAGCCTAACATGCATCTTGGAGGAGTGATCAGGCAGTGTGGTCTCTTGTGGAGGAGTTGTCCCCAGTGAAGCTAATCAAACAGGGCACTGCAAGACATTGGAAAGTGGACATTTCAAGCAGTGCAGAGATACAATAGGATCTCATTTTCCTGAGAATCCAACTTATCATTCAGAAAAGCCTCTCAGAGGCTGGGTAGATGGCCCTTGGTTTGTGCCCTGTGTAGCAGCACTCTCCTCATGGCTGTCTCTGGTTCGGATTTCTCTCAGCTTCATCCACTGTCTAAAAGTACTGCTCAGAGCAGTCTTCCGTGCTCTCAGGCTGTCATCTCAGGCCCAAGACACCTCATCTGGGGATCTGGACCTGACCACCTTGCACCTTCATTAAGTCAAGTCTTGCAGAATGAATTGCAGTTACCCCAAGCCACAAACTGCTGTGACGCAGTACTCATCTATCATCGCTATCTACTACAATTCACTCCCTCTGCACTCTGTTCCCTGCCCTGTAGGTCCTAAAGAGCAACTCCTTATCTCTGGAAATTGTGCAGACTCCTAGAATCCACCAACTTATGAGGAAAAGTGGGTCCTGCTCAGTCTAGTGTATTCATATGTCTGCCACAGGTACAGGGCCTTCCACAGGGCACATGTGCAAGGAAGGTTTCGAAGTCACTGTGGAGATGGGATTGCTTACTGAGAATAAGTTTTCCTCATATAGTTGCAGAAGCCAAATGAATTCAGACGCACATAAGCTTTGATAGTATAGAATCATGTGACAAACCCATGTGTCACTGTGTCAGAAACCTCTTTGTCTGCATGTGAACAAAGGCAGCCTTGCATTACCCAAGCAGCAGAGCATTCCGATTTAACTGCAATATTGGCACTTTGCATGCATGTGGTGGAGGGCCAACTGCTAGTCAACTTGATACACACAGATCAACTAAACTAGCCTGGTGCTGGGTGTGATAGGCCCACCTGAGGATTGTTGCTGGCAGAATGAAGCAGAACTGGGGAAGAGCCTGTAGAGGTTATTAGGGAGGCTCTGTGGAGAAGCTGTTGGAAATTTCTGGTGCTCTTGGGCTGTTCTGCCAGAGGACCTTGTCATACTGGCTTTTCTGATTAATGAGGCTGTTCTTATCGGAGGAGAAGCTCGGGGCCTCATTCTTGAGGATGGTTATGGTTCACATTGAGGGAGCTCTGGTCCTCAGTTCTTGGCTCCAGAGGGGAAGATGGTACACACCTTAGCCATCTGAAGAAGTTCATCAAATTGGCTTTCCTAATGGGAGCTTGACTATTCTCATGCCCAGAGAAGGTCAGGACCTCACTGTTGCTGAGAATAGCTGTGGTACTTTTTGGAGGTGCTCTGGTTCCTACTTTGAGACTTGCTTCCCAGCTCCATTTCAGATCCCTCAGCCTGCTAATACAAGTTCTTCATCTTGCTGGCAAAGACCTTCTAGCTTCTACCACTGACCATTGAGCCTTGCAGGGTAGCTCTGTGGAGCAGGCCTTTATGAGACATTGTTGTGGGCTCTAGGCCTCCACTTGGACTAGGGGCACGCATTATTATGGGCTCTAAGTTTTGCTGGGCTCATGCAAGATATTAGGATTCAGGCCCTCAGCTGGATTTTTTGATCTTTAGTGTGTAGACAGATTTCTTGCATTCATTGCATATGGTTCTTTAGGTGATTCACTATAAAATGATCTTATATAATGTGTCCTGTATTATATTTTCCCCTGGCATAACCCCAAACCATGACATTGTGATAAATAAGTGCATTATTGGTTGAGGTTTTTACCTTCTGTCTCTAAAATTTTTACCATCACTGGCATAGAACAGGAAAACATAAGCAAGAAACCAAGAATCAGTTTTTACACTTACATGTATTTCTGGATTGCATCTAACGTGATGTAAACTTCTTAAATACTTCCTTTGAAGCTCTTAATCCAATCAACTTTATCACAATAAAATAAATGGTTTATCAGTTGCTTTTACAAATTAGGAATATTCTTACACTGGGAATGAAAAATAAAACTGATTTCTGATTAATATCACACAAAATCACACACATTAGAAATTACAATTAGTCATAAATGTAAAATTCTAAAAACGGATGTGACATTAATGTTATTCTTCAAATAAGATGCTCAAGTTACTTCAGTGTTGCAAAAGGGAACAAGATTTTACAAGGTTATAAAGAAAATACATGTCAATTTCCAATTACCTCAGATAGAACAGACATCAAGATGATATGCAAGGGCTGGCAAGATAGCTTAGTGGTCTAAAGGCAAGCTTAGGTAACCACTGGCACCATACTTCAATCTGCGGCCCCACATGCTGTGCCAGCCACACACTCCAGAGCAGGCTGGGCTGGCCATAACATAAATAAACCTTAAAACATAAAGTTAAAAAAAGATGATGTATAGGGTTCTCCTATCCTCCTCTGAGACATTACAGTTTTGAATGCTTCTTACTCTCTTCAAACACAGACTGAAGAATTTGCCTCATTTTACACAGAACAGGAGCTAATAATGAACTTATGTGTCACGCACAGGCAGCCTTTTGCTCCTCTCTCAAAGTGTCTTCATATAGATGTGCGTAAGACTTGGGATCTTGCCTATTAATCTTAGCCTAATGCTCCAGGACTCTCATCTTGCTGGTTTCAGCATGAGTCTTTGGACCCCACAAGAATTCATAGTGAACTGGATCACTGTTGGGTACTTGCCAATATTCTAGATACTGTTCTTGTGCCAAATCTTCTACGATAAATTTCCAGACCTCTCCTGTATCAAAGGGCTCCCTCCTTGGTAACATCTCCCTTGTTCTCAGCATAGTTGCCCTTCAAGAAGATGATAGTCAGCGTGACTATCAGGAGGATGACTTGGGGAATGATCTTGTCATTAGCACCTGGTATTCCACTGTAAGTGAGGCCCAAGATTAGAATAAAGACATATATGTGGCCAGGGGGGTCCATTTCCCTCACGTCAATACCAAAGCCCAGCCACGTGTATTCACAGACTTCTCTGTGAAGCATTTCTTCTATGGTGATCTGCTCCTTTTTTTGATACTTAAGGAGCAGGAACTGCAATAATTTAATTATCTTGTTATCTAGGAACAAATGACACAGAATCTGAAGAACTTGCATGTCCTGGGAGGTGTGTGGATCTTCCTTTTCATCCCTACTGGACCTCTCAGTGGCTTGGTTCTTTTGGCTGGAGGCCATGGCAGTGATAGAAAAAAAGATAGCCTATGGATTCTGAGGGCAGTGTGATGTCTCAGTTCTTGATGTGGCAGGAGTTTATAGAAGACAGAGGAAGTAATTGGTGCTTCTTCCTGAACTTCAAACTTGAGAACCTGCAGATGTGCCAGGCCCCATATCTCTCTCTGAGCAGAACAGCCTCCTTCTAATTGAGTGTATTGTCTCCTCTCAC
>PVJA010008280.1:0-65110 GCA_004027025.1 Myocastor coypus
ACCAATCCTCCTGCCTCAGCCTCCCAAGTGCTGGGATTACAGGCGTGAGCCACCACGCCCGGCTAGCATTTCTGTTTTAATATTTAGGTATTTTATCCATTTCAATTTTAGTTTAGTGCATACTGAAAGATATGGGCCTGGTTTTAATCTTTGGCATGTAGAAAGCCAATTTTTTAGCAGCATTTATTTTAAAAGTCTATCTTTCTTCTATTGAAAGTGTTTGTCTCCTTTTTATAAAAATAAGGCATCTTTGAAAAAGTAAGAGTATGGAGTTGATTCTGCATCTTCTGATTTGTCCCATTGATTCTTGGACTCAGTTCTTTTTTTTTTTTTCCAATATCATGCTATTTTTATCATAATAACTTTGTAGAATAATTCCAAATCAGGACTTATGATGCCTCTGATTGTGTCTTTAATGCACAGAATTACTTTTTCTATTCTACATATTTTCTATTTTCATATACTTTTTAAAACTGTTTCTGCTCACTCTGTGGGGCATGATATTAGTATTTTGATTGGGGTTATATTAAATCTCTATACTAATTTTTTCTATTTTAAATTGGTACTTGTGCTTGTGAGGCAAACATTTATGCTACTGAGCCACCTCCCTGGCCTTACCGATTTTGGAAGCATGAACATTTTTACTATATTATTTCTTGCCATCCTTAATGAAGAGACATTTTCCATATCTTTTCTTAGTACTGTAGTTTTTAATGTAATTGTGTTTTACTTCTTTCATTAGATTGATTGTATATATTTTATTTTTTAATGATATTGTGAAATGTATTGTTTTACTGATGTGCTCAGTGTTACTTATGTCCAGGTTGATTTTTAAGTGTTATAAACATTTCATTTGGTTACTAAATCTAAGAGTCTTTCTGTAATGTTTTTTGAGGTCTTCTATGTAGAGTATCATTTCATGTGCAAATAATGATCATCTAACTTCTTCCTTTCCTATCCTATTCCTTTTATTTACTCCTCTGCTCTAATTCCTTTGGTTAAGTTTTCCAGAACTATACTGAATAAGATTGTTCATAATGGACATCCATGTCTTTAGAGTGAAGTCTTTGATTTTTTAGTCCATTTAGTATGATGTTAGCTATTGATTTTTTATAGATAGTTTTTATCAGATTGAATTAAAGAACATGTATTTCAATGTTGTGTAGGTTTTTAAATATCCTCAGTGGGTGTTAGAACTTGTCAAATGATTTTCTTCATGTATTGATATGATTACATGAGTCAGTCTATTATTAGAGAAATAGATATAACACAAAACACAAAAATGCATAAAAAATTGCAAAATTGGCTTATGATGACCACACACAGAGTTGGATGAGGAGAGTGCAGAAGGTCTGCACAGTGGATACCAAAGTTTGAAGTTCAAGGTCATTGTAACATCCATGCAAGTTCACATTAGGAGATTTATGGACCTATGATAAAAGACTAAAGGTTTTGCAGTGGAAACTTGTCTGTGATGAAGCCAGGAGATGGTGTCAAAGCTGAAGGTGAAAATGAGCTCTTCCAAACTAAAAAGGCAAATCAATTCTTACTTATTTACCCTTGCAATAGCGTAAGTGACAAGCCATCCTAGGGTGGGTCTTCTATACCCTAGGCTGTAGAATTTGTGAGCTTAATAAGTATCCAAACTTTTCAAGTTGACACAATCAATAAACCATTATAGTGATCACATGATTTCTGTCCTTGGCTCTGTTAAAATGGTATATTTTACTTATTGATTTGCATACATTGAACCATCTCTGAATCCCTGGGATGAATCCTACTTGGTCATAGGGTATAATCTTGATGATTATACTATTTATTTACCAAACTTGTTAGGGATTTTTGCATCTATGTTCATTAGAGTGGCCTGCAGTTCTCGTTTTTGTTGGATCTGTCTCTGGTTTTGTTATTAGGTATCATTTTCTTTAATAGGAAAGGATTTGGGAATATTGTTTTCCTTTCAATTTCATTAAAGAATTTGAGAAGTAGCACTATTGGGTCTTCTCTAAATTTCTTATAGAATTCAGCAGCGAATCATTTAATGCCTGGAGTTTTGCTTATTGGTGGGTTCTTAATTATATCTTCAATTTCCTTAATAGATATTAGTTTATTTGGGATTTTTCTATTTTCTTAATTAGGTTTTGGTATTTCATATATATCTAGGAGTCTGTTCATTTCTTTTGTGCTTTCTATCTCATTAGAAAATAGGTTCTCAAAATAGGCTTAATGATCTTCTGGATTTCTATAGTGTCTGTTGTGGCTTAATCCTTTTCATTCCTAATTACAAGGATTTGAGTCTTTTCTTTTATCTTTTGATAAAGTCATCATAGGGCTTCTAAATGTTTTTAATTTTTCAAAGGAGCCCCTATTTGATTTATTGATTTTTTGTATTATTTTATTAGTCTTCATTGCATTTATTGCTGCTCTGATATTTGTAATTTCCTCCTTCATACAAACTCTGAGCATGACAGGTTCTTCTTTTTGTTGAAGTTGGAGACCAGTATCATGTGGTTTATTTGAGCTTGTTCTGCTTTCCTGATATGGGCATTCACTGATACAAAGTTCTTTTGTAGGGCTCCTTTCATTGCATCTCATAGGTTCTGGTACATTATTTTGACACTATCATTCAACTTTATAAACTGTTTAATTTGTTCTTTAATTTCGTTTCTGACCATTGATTATTCAGGAGGGTGTTATTTAATTTCCATTTTTTATGACTTTTTTGTAGGTTTTCTGACATTAAATTTGCAATTTCATTGCACTGTTGTCTGATAATATGTATGGAATAATTTCATTTGTTTTGGATTTATTTATGCATGGTCTATGAACTAGTATTGGGACAAGGTCGTGTAAGGCTTAAAGTGCCAGTCATGGTGCCCTCTGTCCATGTTGCACAAGTTCATACTCTCAGCCTTGGAAAGCAAGATAAGACCACAGCTGAGGACACTTAGCTCTCATTTCTATTCGAAGGTAATAACTTCCAATATAAGACATAAGACAGTTTTCCTACTAGCAAGATTTACTACTTGGAATATCTTCGTTGGGCTTCTCAAAGCTTTATTTTTTAGGGTTTTTGCCTCAAGTGTTCCTTTCACTTCTTGCAACCCTTGAATTTCTAAGGATACAATAAATGTGGACAGTACAGAGAAATATTTTCCTTCTCTCTAAGAGAGTTATGGCCTTCTTACACTCCCAGAATCCATATTACTTGTCTATTATGTAAACCTCTACCAATATGCTCATTTTAGGAGATTTGAAACCTGATCAGCTCCCAATAAAGCTGATATGTGGTCTGTTTTGAGAATGTCCTATGTGCAGCTGAGAAAAATGTTGTGGGTTAGAGCAATCTATAATCACTTGCTAAACCCATTTGTTTAAATGTTTGGCTCAGTTCTCACATTTCTTCACATATTTTTTGTAGAGTTGATCTATCTATTTGTGACAATGGGATACTAAGGTCCCCCAAATATTAGCACTTGTTTGATTTCTCACATTCACTAATTTTTTATATTATTGAATGTGCTGGTGTTAATTCATATATATATATATATATATATATATATATATATATATATATGGTTAGCATTGTTATCTCTTTTTCTTGGATTATTGACTTTAAGGATATATGACATCTTTTGTCTCTTTCAACCAGTCTAGGCTTGAAATCCACTTTTTACATAGTATAGCTACGCCGACTTTTTTTCTCTGGGCTCCAGTGACATGAAGTATGGGTTTTCAACCTTTGACTTTCAGTCTATGAATTTCAATTTGAACTGAAGGTGTTGTCTGTAGGATATTGTTGGATATTGTTGCTGCTGTTTCTCCTCCACTGCCTCCTCATTCTCTTCCTCTTTTTCCTCATTCTCTTTTCTTCTTCCTTCTCTTCTTCCTCTTTCTTCTTGAAACAAGGTCTTGCTATGTGGTCCAGGCTGGCTTTAACGCACTTAGTAGCCAAGGCTAGACTTGAATTTGTGACAATCCTCCTGATGAAGCCTCTTGAGTGCTGGGATTACAGGTGTGGGCCACTAGACCAAGTTGGACCTTGCTTTTTATCTATTCTACCCATTGATTGTTCAATTGAGAACTTTTATGGTTATGGTTATAATGGGTATGCATTGACTGTTCTTGTCATGTTATTTTCCATTTCTCAGTTGCCTTTTATCACCACTGTTTAATTGCCTTCTTTGCCTTGTAGATTCATTTTATTTGGGTTAGTGAAATTGTACTCTTTTTTTTTTTTTTTTTTTTTTTTTTTTTTTTTTTTTTTTTTTTTTTTTTTTTTTTTTTTTTTCTTTTGTCTTTTTGAGACAGGGTCTCACTATGCAGTTGAGGCTGGCCTTGAGCTCACTTTTGTATCCCAGGCTGGTCTCGAACTCACACTGATCTTCCTGCCTCAGCCTCCGGAGTGCTGGGATTATAGGCGTGCGCCACCACGCCCGGCTGTACTCTTTTTAAAAATTTCTTCTAAAATGCACTTAAGTACATTCTGGAATGCTGGTGTGTTGTCATGGATTTCTTCAAGCCTTCTTTGTCATGTATGTATTTTATTTCTCTATCAGATATGAAAGACAATTTGCCCCCCTAATCACCTCTAAGTTTTCTTCGAGTGTAAAATTGCTAAATCGACTATAGATATTTTTCTGGTTTGCCTTAGATTTTTTAAGTGTGTAACTACAAAGATAGTTCATGCAGTCAAAGGCAATGATAGTTATCACAGTTTGTCATTTTCTAGGCTATGCTTGACATTACTATTGTTGTTGATAGTATTATTTTGTGCATGGTGTCATAATTGTCCTAAGCAGTTGTTTGTTATAGTATGGGAAGCCTGACATTGTCTAGGAGTCATAAACAGTGCTATAGGAAGTACCAGAGAACCAGAAACCAGGCCAAGAAAACTATGACTTGATATCTCCAATAAATTGAAATGGCAGAATTTTGTAACAGACTCAAAATCCAATATCCAAAGCCACACCCCAAACTACAAATGAAATACATCTCTATGTAGCCATTTCCTAAGGGTTCCAAATACTAGCAATAAAGCTTCTTGCCATACAGAATTCATAAGCATCAACCAGTAATTAAACTAAAAATATATAAAATGAGAAGTCACTTAAACAAGAGGCAGCCCAGACTCCCTTCTCACCAAAGACCAAACCAGGGGCTAATGAGGTAGAACAACTTGAAAGCTCACCACTTGGATTCTCTAAGGTGGTAATGTTGAAACTAACAAAGCAGGTGAAGTAGGCTTTAGAAAAATGAAATCAGAAATAGTTTCATAAGCCACCACAGAGAGGGTGACTATAGTGACAGAATTAGCTAGTGATTCTAGCTCAGATTCAAATACAAATCTAAAGGAGCTTAGAAAAATAATAGAAATCATTAATGCTTAATATAGGAAAGAAATGAATCTATGAAACAGATTCAAGCAGATATCCAGGAGATGAAACATCCCTCTGAAAAGATATACAGCAGAATGAGCTAATGAGAGAACAGAAGGCAAGATCTTGATTAGTGAACACGAAAAGCAATATGTATTAAAAATAACAAGGGCCTACAACAATCACACCAAATGCTGCTATATGGTACAAAGGAGAGAGAAAATATAGAATTGACTTGAGTAAATGAAGAACCAACAGATAGCACAAATGAGATTAAAAACCCTGTTCACAGATATGATGGCAGAACACTTCTCAAGCATGGAAATACAATTTGAAATGTAATACATGAAGCACATAGAACTACTGTTAGCTACAACCATACCAAACCTATTCAAACCAACAAAACAGAAAACTACACGAAGGAATAACATAATCAAAATTCCAGAAATTCAACACAAAAAGAGAATACTTGAAACTATTAGAGAAAAGAAATAAAATACTTATAAAGGAATGACAAGGATGGATCTTAAATGAGTTGAAATAATAAAACCTTTACTAAAGTCAAGAATGATAGGAAAACAACAGAATGTGACATCCTTAATAGAAATGTAGATTTTCTTAAGACTAGAAATAAAAATGTCTTTTAGTTAACATCAAAAATATATTGAAAGGCTAACAAGATGGCTCAGTGGTCTGAAGCACCTGCTTAGGCAAGCTTAGGCAACCACAGGGACCATGGACTGATCCCCAGCACTACAAGCTGTACTCGCTCTACCCTCAGGACAGGCTGAGCCAGTCATAATATATATAATATAATATAATATAATATAATATATAGTATATAATATATAATATTATATATATATATATATATATATATATATATATATATATATAAAAGAAAGAAATATATTGAAACACATGAAGAAAAGGAAGGAAATGTAAGGGAGACACTGATCCAAACTTGTAATGATTTTAAAAAATTTATTTACTACAGGTTCTACAGGGTCTCACTATGTAGATCACACTCATAGTGAGTCTCCTGTTTTCAGCCTCCTAAGTGCTGGGATTATAGCTGTGCACCACCATGACCAGTCTCAGTTGGCACCTGAGCGCACCCCGAGGTCAGAGCCGACATGCTGCGCTGAGAATCGAACCTCTGCCACTGCACTCTGCCTAAGTAGGTGCTTTAGTCTGATGAGCTATCTGGCCGGCTCAGTTATTTTTTATTTTATCTATCTATCTATCTATCTATCTATCTATCTATCTATCTATCTATCTATTTATTTATTGTCTTTTTTGAGACAGGGTCTCTCTGTACAGTTCAGGCTGGCCTTGAGCTCAGTTTTGTAGCCCAGGCTGGTCTCGAACTCTCACTGATCCTCCCGCCTCAGCCTCCCGAGTGCTGGGATTACAGGCTTGAGCCACCACGCCCAGCTCGGCTCAGTTATTTATGGTACATATCAAACACAACTCAACCTTAGGCTTTCCAGGCATTTAATTAACCAATGTTTCTGTGTGTATCTATAAGATATATTTCTCAGCAAAATAAACACTTGAAATTATAGACTGACTAAATTGTTTTGCCCTTTTTTAATTGCTTCAGCTACATCTAATCTGTCAAAGGCCTAAATAGAATAAAGGCTGAATAAGAAATAATTCTTCTCTTTGCTTATCTTTGAATCAGGATATTGTTTTCCTTTAATGAATGAACACAGACTGGAAGTAAACTATTGGCTTTCCTGGATTCAGAGTTCTACACCTCTACGAGTACAAGAACCAATTCCCTAAAATGTACTTCTCTCTCTCTCTCTCTCTCTCTCTCTCATACAATTCTCACACATACACATGCACAACATACATGTTGGCTAATCTTGATGGTCATTTGTATTTGGTGGAGAGATTTCTAGGGGCTGAGCAAACCATACCTCTAACTGTGCCTGGGGAGGTTGTATCAGGTTGGCCTTGGGACTATAGCCTTTTGCTGTCCCTTTCTCTCTCTCTCTGTGGTCCTCTCTCTGTTCCATTTCCCCCCACTGTGCTGCTGTGCAATGATATTTCTGTCTCAGCAGCAACTAGCTGTGGTCTGAAACCTTTGAAATTGAGACAAAATAATTCTCTCCTCCTTTAAATTGTGTATGCCAGTATCTTGTCCCAGAAATGAAAAGTTGACCAGGTCAAATGAATTAGTGCCAAGAAGTGGAGTGGATTTTACAGTTACACATGCCTATGTAGTTCAGAAGTCTATATAATTGGTTTGTGGGAGGAATTTGGAAAAGATTGGAGTCGAGAAACATTGAATATTCGGAAAGCTGCAAGATCGTGATGGCTGAGTCCCACGGAAATTAGAATAGAATGTTTATGGGAATGCAGAGACTGAAGGCCAGGCTCATGAGCTTTTAGATATTAGTCAGAACTCTATTGAGAATTATACTAGAGGCCAGAAATACATTTTTAAATACATTGTGTCCGTACACGATGTTGATGTTGGTATAATTAATATAGTGAATAAAATTTTAAGTTAACCTATTGTTCAGCCTGTGGTATAGATGATATGGACTGCATTTACACCAATTTATGGTGAGAATTCAAAACAGGAAGTAGAATGACAAGATTTGAAACACTTATATTTTGGCCAGAAAAGAAACATTTCTTGTAAAGATGGGGTCATGGAAGTTGTAGTCACTGAAGAGACTGCACTGTTAAAAAGAAAGTAAGTATTTTGCACTGAGAAAAGGAGGAAAGTGCCTCAAGGGAACCTCAGAATTCTGCAAGATCCCAGCCCCTGCAGGAGGAAGAGTGCACAAATATAAATGTTTCATTTGAGAAGTGAGCACCTCCGCCTCAGGCTTGTGAAGGCTGTCTCTTAAATTGGTTTCCCAGAATTAATTTCATTGTGCTCAGCCATCCAAGCACTTAAGGCCAGCACAGCTGTGCTCCACCTGGGCCTGGCTAGTGCTAGAGTTGGTGGCAGATTTGGCATCGTTTATCTGATACTGCTTTTGCAAGAATAAAAATAATTCAGCAGTTACAGAGTTGGTAACTTTCATCTATATTTCAAAGAAGGATTGAGAGAGCAGGAAACGTTACAGGGTCATAGCTTCATTGGGAATCCCAGAGATCATAGTGCTTGAGGCTATGGGATTGAGCCAGGAGTTGCAGTGGAAGCCCAGGGAAGTTACAGATCCTGCCTTGGTTTGATCCAGACGATAGAATTCAAAGGCTTGGAAAGACTTGAATGTTCAGAGTGATTTTACTAATAAAAGTTACCTACCTTGCATTAGTACATAAGACATATATTGTACTACTGATATAAAAACGTGTGTAAATAGATATAATATTATTCTTGAAAAGGTTTCTGGGAAACCTTTGTAGGCCAAAACTTAGATTAGAACTATGAAGCTTCATGAGCTTGGCCTTTAGTACTTGCATTCCTGTGAGCATTCTCCAAAAACATAGTTGATAATAACTTAGAACTACGGTAACTAAATTAGGAAAACTAAATACAATGGTTCTGAGAGTAATACAAATCAAGTAGTAATACTCAGTATTCAACAATAAGTTGGAATTGTTCACAAAATAGATAATTCAGGGCTGGCCAGACAGCATACTAAAGCACCTACTTAGGCAAAATGCAGGGACCAGGGTTTGCTTGTTCATATGCCGTGCTGGCCCTGCCTGAGGGACACACAGAGACAGTGACTGAGACTGGGCATAGTGGCATATGCCTATAATCCCAGTACCTGGGAGGCTGAAACCAGGAGGATAATTATGAGTCCAATTTGTGTAGTGAGACTCTTCAGACCTTGTACTAAATGCAAAACAAACAAACAAACAAACAAAAAAGAAACAAAAAAACTATTGCAATACAGTTGGAACACAGCAGTAATAATATTCTGACCTATACAGACTTACAGTGTTCTCAGAAATAAAATAGAAATTTTTCTAAATTCTTACTTTATATGAGGAGAAAGGTTTCAGGACAAGTGAGCAAAAGTTTAACTCATATGAAATCATAGAATCATGCCTAGTCAGTCAGTATCCAGGCTTGATCCAGTTCAAAGTTCCAGAAGTCTCTAAAACAGAAAAGACTGCATCTCTTTGATGAAGAACATAGTACATAGCTAAAATTTGTTGCATATAGATTTCTCCTAAAAGCCTCACACTCTTACAAGTGTCTATTTATTTATTTATTTATTTATTTATTTTTCAGCTGGCTGGATCTAGGGCCTATAATGCTGAGCCAAAAAGGATGTGGTCATAAATTAGTCCACTGATTGAAGTTAGCATAATTTGGGATGTGCATAATGGGGTAATGGCAGCCCCATCCTGGACATGGGTAGCACAAGTTAATAGCACTATTGCTTCTATGGCATGGCTAGAATATACGGGGAGGAAAGGAGGGCTGCTGCTCTCCACTTGCTGCCTTCTCCCTGCCACATCATGAAGTGTTTCTCCTCTGTGATGCCCTTCTGATGCCACTCTGCCTCAAAGCCAGTCAGTCAGGAACAGGGGCCTTGAAAATTGTGAACTGAAAAAAACCTGTCCTCCTTAATTATATAGGTTTTGTGCTTCACCTTAGTAACTAGAAAAGTAATTAAAACAATAGCCTAAGAGTAACATTCTCAGCTTTTCTCCTGTATTTTGTCAAAGGCATTTATAGATAACTGTGCATCGGAAAAGAGAAGAAAACAAAACAGGTGTATTGAGAACTATTAGACATGGAAATTAATTATAGGAGACCTAAAATGCTAGCATTGTTTACAAGCAGAGGAGAACTGTGTAAAAGTCAATGGATCAACAGTTTTGTTTCAGATTTGCATCTGAACCTATCCTAGTTCCTCAGTTCCACAATAGATAATTGGTCTAAGCATATGTGATTGGCAAAACCCCATATTAATTCCATGAATTTATATTAAAAGCTAATTATGGTGTAAGAGGCCCAAAGGAAGCCATTAGCACTGCTGTCTTAGTTACTTTTTACTCATTGCTGGGACAAACACCTACAATCAAAATGAAGGAAGAAAAGGTTTATTTAGCTCACAGTTACTGGAGGTTTAAGTCCGTATTTGGCTGGCCCAAGGCTGAGTGAAACAGGGCACAGTGCATACGGTTCATGGCAGCGGAACAGCAACAATCGCAACAGAAGCAATCAACCAACCAGGGTAGCAGAAAGCAACAGCGCTAATCTGTCTCTTCATCTCTCTTTAAATTACATTAGGCTCTCTGCCTAAGCCTATCCACCTCAGGCCACACCTATAATTCCCAGCAGTACTCAGACCGATAATCTCATCAGTACTAAATTTCAATCTATAGAAGTCCCAGCCCCATGATTGCATGAGGCTTTGGGGGGATGACTAGACATAAACCATAACAACTGCTTCTACCAAGGAAAATTGTAAAAAAAAAACAAAAAAAAAACAAAAAGTAATACCGTATTGCTGGAGAATTTCAGAGATGTCCACCATAGCCAAGAAAAGAACAATGCAGGAGGTAATTTCAGTCACATCTTTAGTCATCGCGTCTACTTGACTTTTACAGAAGACAAACAAGTGTTGTGGAATATGGTGCATGATATTAAATTTACCTATGTAGTCACTCCAAAAGCAGCTGCTATGCCAGGTGTGGTTTTATTGCTTTAACAAATTAACACATCCCTATTTACCTCCCAGAAAGCTATTAATTTGGCAAATGCTTCACTTATTTATACCTTAAAAATAAAGACCACTAGACAGATGACAGGGCCAGTAATGCACATTCATGTATTGTCTCAGGAGTATATCATATCTTTAGCTGTGTATCATAGTTTGGTTCACAGCAAACTCGATCAGTTTTTCTTTAGCCAGTTGGTTACGCTGGTATGTTACATCGATGGAATTATGCAAACTGGACATTGTGAGCTAGTTACATCATGCTGTAGACTTAGTAAGATATTTTTATGGCAGAATATGGAAAATACATCTAATAAAATTTCAGAGTATTTCTGTCAACACTCTAGAGCAGTGGACTATATTGATAACCCTTCTATACCATCATGAGCTGGGGATGATTGGCACCAGTGAGCTGTGACAGTGAATGTGCAGAAAAATATTTTATTATTAAACGGAAGTAGTAAGTGTAAGGTAATGCTCGAGCAAATAAGGAAGCTGTAAGTAAGTCACATGAAGAAATTTCCCTGATGCTGTTGTCCCTGCTCTTTCTACATTGCCTTCTCTCTCTTAACCCTTACTAATGACCTCATCAGGAGTTTGTGGTATCAGTTTTTCCAGAAAAGTGTATTTGGGTTAAGTTTACAAATGATTGTATGGGCTATGCAGATGTGATCACCAATTTTATAGTTAGGTCATTACATTCCTGCTCTGAGGTACCTGTAAAGGAGTGTGGTGGAGGAATTCTATGTGACTGGATCTTCAACAGGAAATCATAGTTGTTTATGTCACTTGAAAGAAAAATAGTGAGATGTCTAATGCCCTCCAATTCATGGATTATAGCCAGTGGCTTCGCTGGATAGTCAGGAGCTTCACAGAATCACATTTGAAAATTGCTGGTTAGGTGTATCAAGTAAAAGGATTCTAAAGCACATTAAAAGCTTCTGCACAGTGGAGAATATAATCAGGAGAATGAAGAGGCAACCTACAGAATGTGATAACACTTTGTGCTGACTATTCCCCTCACAACTGACCAATACCTAGAATTTATAAAGCATATTACACTATCAGATGTCATTAAATAAAAAGAACCAATAAAAATGGGGATGTGAGATGAATAGATATTTCTCAGAAGGATAATTTGCCAAGGAATATCTGAAAAAAAAATATTGAGCATCTCTAGCGTTCACAGAAATGGAAATTATAACAATGAGGTTCTACTTTGCTGTAGAAAGAATGACTATCATCTAAACATCAAATGATAACCAACACTTGTGAGGCTGGAGTGGACAAGGCATCCTTCTACATTGTTGGTGGGAATGTAAACTTGAATAACCACTATGGAAATCAGTCCAGATCTTCTTCAAAGAATTTGAAATTTCATTTGACTCAGCTAGTCCTCTTTCAGATGTCTTCTCAAAGAGTTAAAGACATTGTGTTCCAGTAATATGAGAATACCTGTGCTCCATTACACAACTCAAAAGTAGGTAAAATTTGAAAGTGGCCTACAGCTCTATCAATAGACAAATGATGAACGAAGTGTGAAGACTTTGAGTGATGATTAATACTCTGCCGATGGTAGATGTGTTATCTGAGAAAAACAGACGGACCTTGAGAACGTAAAGGTAAGTGAAACAAAGCAGATGCACAAACTTAAGTGTCACACAACTTCTCTAATATGAGAAACCCAAAATATAATTAATTTCAAAACGTAGTAAAATAACATAATAAGAAACAGGCTGATAAAGTCTTTGCAAATAGGAAAGTACCCTAGAAACAGAGAGGAGAAACAAAGACGGGAGAGTGGAAGGCAAACAGCTGTGATATATTAAGTACATGTATTTGCTCCCTAAGATGAATTAAAACGTTATGTACTGCAAACGTGTCCATGTACTAATAAAACTATAATAATAAAAACAGACAAATGGGCAATGTTTTAAATGTGTAACAGATCTAGAAATGTCCATGTCCTATGTGAATTTTTTCCAAAGCTATCATCTGAAGAGAAATCAGTATCCAGTGAACTAGGATGACCCTTGCTGGGAGTACCACTCAGTTTCTTTCCTAAGCACTTATATCATTGTCCAGTGAACTCATGGGCAAAATGACCATTGCAGTCAAGTGGACCTTGTGACACAGCAACATGGATTTTCATTTGTCAGGGCTGACTTGACTGTGCCTGCGACTGTCCAAGCTGACAGAAGCAGAGACCCACACTCAAACTCTGATGTGGCTCCATCCCCTGAGGTGGTTAATCAGCTACTAGGCGGCTAGTTGATTATACTGGACTCCTTTCAACTTTAAAAAAAATCTACATTTTTTTCCTTGCTAGGATAGATAAATACTCTGTGGGTTGTGTTTCCTGCCTGACACACAATAATTAGATTGACTCTGCCATCTGTGCACTCAAGGAATGTGTTATCCACACTTAAATATCCTATGCAATGTTTATTCTCACCAAGGAACCCAGTTTTTACAAAAATGTGGAGCAAAGTTCATAAAATTCACCCATCTTACCTTGTTCCCTATCTTCATGCATTAGCTGGTTTCATGGAACAGTGGAATTGCATTTTTATGTCTCAGTCACAACAGTAGGTAAGAAGCAGTATCCCACAGAACATGGTGTAAAGTTCTTAAGAAGGATGTAGGTCCTCAGAATCAACTCCAGGTACTTGGCATATTTTCTCCCATAGGTAAGAACCATACTCTCTCACATCAGGCAATGAAAATAGAAGCAGTATCATTCATCATTACTCCTAGTGGTAGCGACTAGTAGAAAAAGCTTTGCATCTTATTATCATGACTTTGTGCTTTTCTAGACTAGAGATCTTAGACTAAGAGGGGGAACATGCTTCCATGTAGAGAAAGCACAGTGATTCCCCTGACTCTGAAGTCACACTATTGCCATCAGACTCTTTAGAATCCTCATGCTACTGAATTAAGAGTAAAGGAAATGCTACTCTGAGATGACTGGTCCAGTTGTCAAAAGGAAATGAAGCTGCTGCTTCACTATAGTAATAAGAAAGTATACCGCTGGAACACAGGTGTTCGCTTAGGGATTGTTTTCCTATTACCATTCACTGTGAAAAATATCAGTGAAAAATTTGAGTAACCTATGCCCACCAGGACTACTGTTGGTGAACAGTTAGATCGTTTCACCAAATACAGATCCGGTATGAGCCTAAGTGCTTGTGGGTGCAAAGGAAATATATTGTAAATGCTGACTACATCAATGACGAATGCAGTTGGAAATGTCCTCCTTCTTTTGTCACAAATATAAAATAGCATGCATGCATTTGTGCATGCTGGTATAGATGTCTTAAGCCAATAGTTAACAAGTTTCTTTTTTTTTCATGAAAAATTACCCCCAGTATAAAATACACCAGATATTTAATTGTTGGAAGTGAGGTGGATAATGGAAGCAAAAGCTAAATTGTTCCTACCCTATGTTCTCCAAACCGTGCTTTCTACTTTTCTAGGAAACAGGAACTCTGGTGGGATTGGGTACAAGTTTCAGGTTGAAGAGGTAGGGAAGATGGTGAGAAAAGGACATAAAGAAGTTTGATACTCAGAAAGACAGTGATGTTAAGCTCAAGTACCTATGTTATAGAGTAATAGTATTACCAAACTTTTCTTCATGAGGGTTGAGAATATGTTTGCAGACCAAAAATTAGATAAAAAGAAGGGCTACAAGGATAGCCAGTATTTATGCCCCAGCCCTCCAAGGTCAGTGAAGACTCAGGACATAAGAGAACCTGTGCTGTAATATCCTAAATTTTCTGTTCATGGAGATTATGGGGCTACAGAGGAAAGGGATTGAAGGTGGATAGTGTGCCTAAGGAGAGTCACCTAGAGAGAAAACATTCTCTCGGGCTTTCACAGAGAGCAAACTGGCGAAGCAATGGCCGTGACTCATACAGATGACTGACACTGACAACAGCTCTACCAAGCACTGCATCTGGTTTCAAAGTAATCCCTGAGGGGATTTGACTGACCTTGGGAGACACGAAAGTTACATATTTTGTCATATGGGTCTTAATTTAACTTTCCCTTAACCATTCAGCAGAAAAGTTTAACCACATGGCATAAAATATAAAGCTAGATTAGTATGCTGACCTGTAGAAGGCTTAAATCAACTGCTTCCAACATTGCCAGTTTTGGCAAAAACCCACTGTGATTATGGAACAATGGACTATGTATATAACTACTTTCTCTTAATTCATTGAGAAGAAATTTGATTGTACCAATAATTATTGGTACACCCTGTGCTCGGTATAACTACTACAAGGACAACAATATGCATTGTATCAATTATTGGGAATGTACTACTCACGTGTTTTGAAACTGTCACATTGTTATTCCGTATTAAAAGTAATAAAAAAAGGATTTATAAATTCTCACTTTTTTATATTCATCCTCAGCGTCCATCAAGGTAAATCCACTTTTTTTCTTTTTAAGAAATAAGTATGTTTGGCAGGCAAGGAATTCAAGTTAAAAATAAAAGACAAGTTCTGTGTTTCTCTCTCCTCTATTGCATGGTACTTGGAAGAACTACACTCCCAGACTAAGTTTCCAAAGTCCTTTTTAAAAGAAGGAATTAACACTTTTTATAAGCAAATGTGGTGGTGTAGTGGCATGTCAGCTTTTAAAAAATGGGTGGCCTTTTCATAAGTATAAATATGTTTCCTTTTTATAGTTTGGGGACTATTCTCATATTTACAGTGTTAAGAAGAGGGCAGAGCTACCTTCTGTTTTTTATTTCTATGCAATATTCCACAGAAATGCACCTGTAGAAAATTGTTTTACATTTTAATAAAAATTATGCTTATGACCTCTCATGTAAAATGCTTCTGATCTCTTTTCTATTCCATTATAAGCTGTACCAACTTGAATCATAATATGCAACTAACCATTGCTAATAATTTTTGAGACATTAAGGAAAAGGTTAACATCACTACATGACTTTTGCATCCCCTTTCAGGGAAAGGGCTCTGCATTTATCTTGTACATAGAACACCTGTCTGTATTAAGCAGAGTGATGATATTACTATTTTTTAATTTAGAACTTATGGCATAAAGAAGTATGTAGCAGTGGCAAGTTAATGAGCACTAAATGTGATGATGAATTTTTGTATATCAAAACTCAATTGGGTCACCTCTCATTTATTCATTTATAATAAATTTTCATCCTCCCCAGAGCTGGGATTACAGATGTGCTCCACAATGCCTGGATTCAGTGGATGAATCAACATTCTGCTTGGCTGGGCTGCATGGCATGTGATGCCAGAATCCAATCCTGGTCCCTGCACTTGCTTAGGCATGCACTTAGTGCAATGAACTATCTCACCAGACCTACCATCCGGCATTTTTAAAAAATTTAAATCATTTATTTATTTGGTACAGGGTTTCCATATGTAGCTCTGACGTATGGTGTTTTTCCTGTCTCAGTCTACTCCTTGCTGGGATTACAAGTGTATATCACCATGCCCATTTTTGGGTCCTGCACAGGTGTCCAAGATTCTGGGCCAGCTTGGCATGCAGTACTAAGGATCAAACCCAGGTCCTTGGCCTGCCAGGCAGGTGCTTAGACCATGGGGCTATCTCCCCAGGCACCATCAGATATTTATATATTTGGTTCTATTTGTGAGGGCGATTTTTAAATATTTGACAGCGGTTATTAAAACAAATTGCTCTCCTCTTAGCGAATGGTTCTCATGAAATTCATTGAAAGCCTGAGTAAAACAAAACTGATAAAGAATTCTGTCCCTATGTTTAATGGTCTTCCAGATGTATATGTTTTTTATCAGCTGTTGAAAGCAGGTTGAAAATATAGCATTAACTTTTTTCCTGCATGTAGATTTTGTAATTCCACAAGGCCCATTCCTTATAAGAAAATTTCTACCTATCGTCCATCACTGACTCTTTTTCTGAGTTAATTCTGTGTTGCTGAGCAGTACAACCCATGTCTTCCTGGGGCATCTGTATGACTTACTGCCAATGCTCCAAAAGGGCCACCAAATAACCTATTAATTTGTCATTCAAACAGAGTGAAGTTTGTAACCTACTGTTGTAGGGCTGATGTCACCTTACTCCTCAGAATAATTTTTAATTTTATTTATCTTGGTAACTAAAGATAAAAATTCCTTTCTGATAGTGCTTATGAAATGTATTTGCATGAAGGTCATATATTTATTACATGGTAGGATCTGGTATAGGCTAGAGAAACTCTTTGATGTAGAAATTTTGTTAGAATCCAATGAAGTTCATGATAGAATTATACAGACAGAGTGAACACAGGGAGGTGAACAGTTGAGGAATAAGTTATTTTGATAAGGAATTAGTTTATCCAGTTGACTGGTTTATACCATCCAAAGGGTGCTGTTTATGATAAACAGAAATCTACTGACCTGAGAAAGGGCTAAGCAAGAAATTTATTGTTCAGAGAAATGGAATTTCAGAAAGCTCCTGAAATAAAATCATTTACGACTTTGTTTTCCCAATCTAGAAATTTCTTGAAAAGTGAACAATTTCTTGTTCATATTAAGAGCTTATCCTGTGTAGACACAAGCAAGTTGTTTTCAATGTATAGTAAAACATTGCACTAAAACTTGAAGTCAAGCCCTGTGCTAGATGTTGTTATCTACTCTATCGTATATAGACATATGGAGATTTTGGGATCCAGAGACACACTGCATCCACAATTTTAATCATACAATGAAATATAGCATTAGAATTAAATAATATAGTTCAAGCTGAAAGAAATCACTTCAATTTTTAATAACACAGAGATCAAATTTAAAATATACAGCTCTATCACAAGTACAAGGTGCTAATATTTCATTGATTATGCACATTATTTGTAAAGAATGTGAACCAAAATGAGGCTTCTGCAAATATGAAATGGGATAAAGGGGAACTAAAGGGGAAAGGAGGGTGGAGAGGGAAATCGATTTTTTAAAGCCTAGCTATGTTATGTATGAGAGCCCATTCCCCAAGATGATGGTAAACTACATGATATACTGCAAACAAGTTTTAATAAAGTAAATTTTAAACATTTGGGGTTGGCAAGCACAGGTACCTGGGCTTGATCCTTGTACCACCTGCCATGCCAATCCAGAATATTGGGCATGCCATGCTGGCCACAAAAAACAAACAAGGTGGTACACATCTGTAATTTCCATCCTGAGGAGGCTGAGACAGGAGTATCACTATGAGTTCAAGCTGCACAGCAAGACCCTGTACCAAATAAATAAGTAGTTTTAAAAAAACAAGGCATGCTTATTAAATAAAAATAAAGTATACAACTCTTTCAATTGCTATGAAATTATTACAGAACGAAACCAGTAAAGGCTAAAAATAAATATATTCATGTTATAAAGGCCTGGGGTGGTGCTTGCCTTGTGAGTGCAAGATCATGAGTTTGAACCCCAGTCCTGAAAAAAGAAAATCATGTTATAATTTGTGTGTAGCTGTCTTCCTACCCCCAAAGCCTCATGCATTCATTGGGGCATCATTCTAGAATTTGTGATTAATTCATGATCCAAAGCTGGGATGTTGGGTCTGAGTGCTGCTGGGATTATGGGTGTGAGTGTTACACCCGCCCTTGGGCAGAGAGCCTGCAGGCAATAGAAGGAAAGGAGAGGAGCTGGCCTCTGCTGCTGTTGCCACTGCCCTCTGCCATGTAGCACTCTTTCTTGAAGCCAGATGAGTATGGACTGAAAACTCCACAAACTGTGAGCTAAATAATCCTTTCCTTCCTTTTTTGGGGTGTCACATATTTTGTCCCAGCAACAAGAGTAACAGGCAACTTATAAGACCAATTTTATTATCAATGAAATTTAACTTAACTGAAGGTATAGAAATATGTATTGAGGGGCCCGGCGGGATGGCTCAGTGGTCTAAAGCGCCTGCTTGGGGAAGCTTGGTTGGCTTCAGGGACCACGGTTCGATCCCCGGCACCACATGCTGCGCCAGCCCTGCCCTCGGGGCGGGCTGAGCCGGCCATAAAAATGAGTGAATAAACAAAGGTTCTGAAACAAGAATAATAATAATAAATAAAATAAAAAAAAATTCAAAAAAAAAAAAGAAATATGTATTGAATCAGCAGTGAGATGATTTTCTGAAAAATAAGCAAGTAATCAGCCAGGCTTGGTAGCACATGCCTATAATCCCAGCACCTGGGAGGCTGGGACAGGAGGATTGCCTACAAGGTGAGTTCAAGATCAGCCTAAACTGTATAAGGAAATTCTATTTCAAAGAGGAAAAAAAAAAAAAAAGACAAAAAAATAAGCCAGAATTGAAATGTGAACATGTCCAGCAGTGTTTATAATATTCAGAACCGTAACCAACCTCAGGGTGTATTACAACCATCTTAGAGTACAATTAGTTATTATGTTTCTTTCTAGAAATAATTCCTCTACAGAAGTGAAATATGTGTCAGATTTATGTTCATGGAAGGCTTTATACATGTTTCTGCATAAGGAAACTTCCAGACTTCCTACCTTGTTCTAACAGAGTGAAGGAACAAAAAAAGAAGAAGCAGGCAGGGCACATGCAGCAGCTTTTGTATAGACAATTCTGGAGGCTTTATCTCATATCTTTTATGAAAGAAAGTATTAATTTTAAAAATCCATGTATCCAGCTGAAAATCAGCCATTCTATAATAGTACACAGTTTTTTTACATTGTTTCATTGGGTATACCAACTCCAATTTGGTTCAACCTCTATTAGCTGATCTCTCTTTAGAATAACTACAGAGCTCGGTAAAGTTTCTCCCAAACAAAACAGTATTTTCTCTGTTTTAAAAATATCCTGCTAGTGGCCAACCAGATAGCTCAGTGGATTAAAGCATTTGTTTAGGCAGACACAGGGACCGGAGTTCAAGCCCCAGCTTTCCATGCTGGCCCCGCCCCCAGGTCACGCTGAAATGGCGATTGAGACTGACATGGTGATGCTCCCCTGTAATCCTAGAGTTTGGGAGACTGAAAACAGAAGGATTACTATGAGTCTGATCGGTGTAGTGAGACTCTGTACTGAATACATTAAAATCAGAAAAGTACTTGTTATTTCCTTATTGTTATTTAAGTAGATGGATTCATCTTGCTAAAAGTAGCAATTGTTTCATTTTGAAACAACTTGATTAAAAACTGCCTTTTAAGGGATTTTCTTAATTTGTAAATTTTAAATTATAAAAATGTGGCTAGAGGAATGAATTTGTGGAATTTGTGGAATAAAGTTGGAAATGCTATTTCTTGGAAAGTGAGGCAAAAGTTTATTTTAAATTGACTATTTTAGTGCACTTTCCAGATGCTTATAAAATAAATGGTTAACAATAATGACAAGACACATAGCAACAGCTATGAACAATATTAGGATGTAAATTTCGTTAATGAAAGTATGGATCACTAATCTCTTACAATATATCTAAGCATTTCATATCTCATGTATCAAACAGCAACACTCAATAAGCCACCACCCCTTTGGCCATGTTCACCTCTTAAGACACTGGAATGACTTGGACACGAATGATACAAGTGTGAATTGGGGCATAGTTTTAAACTCAGAAGATTCTCACAAGTCAACTGTGGGGGCTGAAATAAGTTTGTGCTAGATCTGAGTCTCAAAGTGAGCACAGACAGGTTCTGTGTGAAGGCTGTGTACCTACCATGCTACAGCTTGGCAAGAACATCATGTGTATTATGGGCTGATGGTGGATGAGTGAATGTGGCATGCATACATGAGTGTGAATGATGGAAATAGTTGGAATAAGAATAAACATAATCACAGATGTATTTGAGGGCACTAATATGTCATCCTACGAAGTCTAAATTGGTTATTCAGGGTTTGTTGAAGCAATGAAAGAATTCAGGTAGCAAACTACTGTCCTAAGAGTTGCTTGTTCAGAAGTGGTACATTTGATTTTTCTGCAACCAATGATTCTAGACTACAGGAAGCTTTCAAAATAGACTCAAAAATCATTGAAAGTCAAGTTAAGAAATTGGTTTATTAGAAAAGTTTACAAAGTTCACCTAGCCCTTTATCTTTAGTGCATAGAAAGACAGTTAAGTGTTTTTTCCCTTGAGTAGCCAGCACATGAACTCAGTATTTGTTATTTGTGCTGCAGTAATGCGCTTGACCAAGCTTTAGGTAGTCTATACCTAGACTCACTACTTGTGGTTCAAACTGCTGCGTGACTTATCTTTTAAGCCCTAATATTATAGCCCGACACAGATTAAGATAGCATATATATATATATATATATATATATACATATATATATATACATATATATATATATGCATCACTATACTCATAGCTTATCTCATAAATCCAGCATTCATTTTGGCATCCAAATTTTTTTTTCTCAGTTGTCTTCACTTCTGAAGAAAAGGCTGTGGTTCTGCATTGGACCTAAGACTCATGCTGTAAATAACAGTGTCCAGGAGGGCAAGACTAATATACCTCAAGAGAATCAAAACCTGGAGATATTTAAGTAAAAGTAAAATTGAGTATAGACAATATCAAAAAGTAACACAATAGTTTAAACATGTAGGCATTTTTACTATTTTGATTCTGTTTGATTTCTTGACAACTGAGACAACATATGGAACATTCGTTCACACGGTACTAGAGAAAGAGCACTATAGAGTATGCAAGGTTAAACAATCTAATAAGGCTGTAGGGAGGTATACACCTCCCTGTCTCACAAGGAAGAGGTAATAGGGAAAAGCAAATTGAAATCGTAACAGAGCCTCTTACATGTACTTTTAAAAGAACTCAGGCTCTGCATTACTTTGATAGTCCTCAGAACATGTACTAGCAATAAAGGGTGGTCTTACTTTTAGCATCAGTATTATTGTCTGAAACTCACATAAGTCAAAAAGCTTATCTCATTTTACACAAGTTCATTATGGTAGGATGTAAAACATAGCAGTGAGACTTCAACCCCTTGTTGTCTACAGATATGCAAGTTAAACAGCATCAACTTAGCTGAGCTATTATTATTTTTATATATTTAAAGAGACTATAATTGATCATTAAAGATTAAACATACCTTGGAAACTCTTTGATGTCATATTTGATTTTTCACAAATATTGATGTTTTGGAGGTATTCCTAATATTCCATGAAAAATTCCTGAGTAATCCAGCTATGTGGTTTTCCTTGTAGCTATAATACTACTGTGTTTATAAATTCAAGTATTATCTTAAACTTTTTACTTTTCATTTCTTAAGACTGTAAGAATCTGCATTCACTGCATATTTCTTTTTTTTTCTTTTCTTTTTGAGACAGTGTTTCAGTACGCTGTTCAGACTGGCCTTGAGCTCACTTTTGTAGCCCAGGCTGGTCTCGAACTCACACTGATCCTCCTGCCTCAGGCTCTCAAGTGCAGGGATTACAGGCTTGCACCACCATGCCTGTCTTTCACTCCATGTTTCATAAAATAAGAGCCTAACCATCATTGTGAAATTTCATCATGGTCTCATGTTTTACCCAAAATGATTGATGTGGATTTTGCATTCTATTATGTAATATATCTTTACTTGTTTTAATAAAATCTGTTTTAAATGATTTACTATATGGAAAAGTTCTCCCTGTGTTTTGGTTTATGGATATATTTTTATTGCTTCGAGTGTATCATGGGAAATAAAAATATTCACAGCTGCCAGTGCGGTTGTTGACTGAGATTACTCTGTGCCTTGAAACATTTTCTGCTAAATAAATGGATTCTGTGAGCAGCTCGCAATCACCTGGGCGAGCACTATATTAAGTTGTTACCTTGATAGTGACTTCTGTTCTATTGTGTTTATTGCATATAGAAGAATAATGATTCAAACTTAAATTTGAAAACCCAGAACTACCCATCTTCCCCAATAAACCACTTCATACATGTATTGGTAAGATTTTATATACATATGTGGCTAAGATATTTTATACATGTGGAGGTAAGCAGATTTTCAAAATCGTTTTCCTTGGTCATGATGATGTAATCTAAGTGATGGCCATATGCTATGACTCATATGTGATTTAAATGTCACATGTTGAAATCTCGGTCTGCAGAGTGGTAATGGGTTTTAAGACCATTGGGAAGTCGCCAGTGCCATCTCTTCCTTTCTCATGCACTTCTTTTGTTGCAAGTCTATATATATCTTCCAAAATAATGTGTTCATCAGGGTCCAAACTATGTCAATACCTTGCCTTTGAAAATCACAGTGTTCGTTAAATAAACCTCTTTTGTTTATAAAGTTAACTCACCTTTGTTTTTTTGTCATAATAATGACTCAAACTGCCTCTCTGTTTAAGAGACATTTTATAGACTGATACTATAATCATAGCACTAGAGGCTGGCCCCATGCTAGAGCAGGATATGACCAGGAAAGCAGAGAGAAAATACAAAGAATATATTCCAAATTAAGGCCTAAAATTTTTATCATTATTGCACCAAAGATAAAAATATAATACGATTAATTTGCTAAGATTCCCAAACTCAATAAACCTGACAGAGAAGCTTAAAATATGATTAAGAAAATTGAGAAGTGAGCAAATTCCTTTGCATGAAAATTGTTTTCAGGGGACATGGTAAATGTGAAACCCACTGATGATATTAGTGGAGCAAAGTTGCCCCTCTGCCCTTCACAAATAAGGAAAGTGTATAATTTAAAAACTGTTTCAAAAGCCAAGTCATCTAAGAAATTTCAGATTGGAGGGCTGGTCTGATAGTTCAGCAGACTAAAGCACCTGCTTAGACAGAGTGCAGTGGCAGTGGTTCAATCCCCAGTGTGCCATGCTGGCCACAGCCCTGCCCCCTCAATCTGTGATGGTGACTGAGACTGGGTGTGGTGGCACATGCCTGTAATCCTAGCACTTGAGTAGTTCAAAATAGGAGAATCACTAGAAGTGTAATCTATGCGGTGAGACCCTGAACACCCTGTAAACCCTGTCCTAAATACCAAAAGAAGAAAGAAAAGTAGGAAGGAAGGAAGGAAGAGGAAGGAAGGCAGACAGACAGACAGACAGAAAGAAATTTCAAATTGGAATTATTACTATGTTGGGCTACATTTAGCCAAAAATTGAAATCATGTTTAATTAAATGATGAAAAGTCACTACTTTGTAAGTGATTGATTGTTTTTTACTTTTGTTTTCCTGTTCATTTCATTGACATTTTCAAAGGTGAAACTGCGAGTCACGGTACATCCTGCCCTCCCTATCCATGGCATTGCAGGGAAGAAAGTATCCACATTATATTCCATATGATCAGTTTCTCGGAAGTCAATTATCCTTTTTTTCCCTAAGATATGCTGCAAATCTCTGACTTAATTTAAATGCATCCTTTTTTATTGATTTGCCTTCTAAATTAAAAGTTTAATTACATGGACAAAAATTATATCTTTAAACCTTTAACGTTCAAGTCATTTTAGGGTCAAAGTAAAAAAAAAAGAGAGAGAAAAAAAGAAAATGTGTAAGTAAATGTCAATAACAGGTACTGTGCGTGTGGGTGTGTGTGTGTGTGTACACGCTCACGCATACCTGTGCACATTCAATGTATCTGCTTGTGTGAAGTCGTACAACCTTCATTTTATTTCTGAATAACATAAAGCAGATGAGTGAGTGAAAAATTAATTAATTCAGATAAAGAGGGCTGCAATTATCAGAGAATTCTGACCTATCTTACAGGGTGTCAGAGAAATTCTCAGTATAGAATCTGAAGGTGACACAGATATTAAAAAGTTGATGAAAAGCAGTCCAGACTTTGGGGTGGAGTACAGGCAGTTGATGGCAATGAGTTGCTTCGTGAAGAAACCTCTGATCACTTTGAAATTCATCTTGAAAAAAAAAAGATTGAAAAACAGATGTAACTTTTTTTTAACATATAAATGTTGTTGTCCATTTATCCTATAATGGAGCCTGGAGTCTGTTTCTTCATCAGTGATGCTAGAGTCCCTTTTTAGCTGCATTTATTGCTGTGTATTACAGATTTATTGTGCATTTAGTTAGCTGATAAGTCTAATTTCTCCTTCAGATTTTATACTGTTAGAAGTTTCAAGGACATTCTTTTTTTTCAGGAATTCCCATTAATTCTAAAGCCAGTTTATCTGGATAAAAAACAAACAAGCAAAAAAAAGTTACTTTATACTTATGACATTGTGTTAAGTTTACAAATTATCCTGGAGAAACCCTTTGTGTTGATCTGTCTATTCAAGAACATAGACTGATTTTCCATTTCCTCAGCTATAACATTCAGTGAGTGACAATTACTTGATGGCTCTTTGTTACCTGTGATCAAAGAAACAAAATACATTCATTTATTACATGCTTATACAAAGCTTTGGATTTTAGAATCTACAGGGAAATTTTAATTTGCTTTCATTCTTTAGAAAGAATCAAATTCAAATCCCATAAGAATTTGCTTAAGGAAACAGGTTTGATGTCAAATCTAAGATGAGTTTTATTTCTTTACCATTTATCTCCACTAAAGATTAATGTTAAAAGAAAGTGTAAAGAAGTACACACTGTGTATGTTTTATTTTACATAGTTTTCATTGGAATATAGAATCAATATATAATTTACAGTGTTTTCTATTTTTAATTGTTATAAACTCATATAAATTCTTGAAATTTTGAATATAAGTAACTTTTATATATATTCCTCTTTAGTGCACATAAGTTGACAGTGTTTTATAATACCTTGTTCAACTCTGTAGTTCCACAGAATGTGACCAGTAGCACACAACTACTACAGCTTTTCCCCTTTTGAGTCCTAGGTGCTACAACTTTCTGAAAGAGCGAGGGGGGTTTGTGCTCATAGATGTTACTTCATATTCATCCCTTCTTATTCATATTAAAACCAACATTTTCTCTGGTTCATGTTTTTTTTTTTTTTTACTCTGTTACTAAAATTACTTTTAAGGAAAAGGTCATCAATGGCTCTGGTGCCATTCACTCTGATTGTCCATGGAGACTGGAAGGGGGCCTGACTCATAGATTGCACTTAGAATGGTCCATAAAGACTGATATATTCAAAACTTGGTCTCCAGCTGATGGTGCTATTCAGAAGTGGTGAAAACTAGAAGGTAGGGAATAGTTGTAGGATGTAGGCCAGGGACCTTTTATGCATTTTGCTTTTGGTCTTTGGATTTTCCTGACCCTTTGTCTCCAGTCGCCAGGACATAGAGAGGTTTCCTCTGCTATGTAGGCCTTCCATAGTGAATGGCCTCTACCTAGGCCTGAAAGCAACCAGGCCAGCCAACATGCACTGCAGTCTCTAAAACAATGAGCGAAAATAAAAATTTCCTCACTGTAAGATTATTTCTCCAATGTTTTGTCATGTCTATGGAAAACTAATACTGCCTTGACCATAGCTCACTCTTGTTCCCAATTCCTCTCATCCACTGTCCAAAGCTATTTTGATCACCTTAAAAGTGTCTAAGACACACCAAGCTGTTGTCCGTCACATTAGGTTCTTTCTTTCTTTCTTTCTTTCTTTCTTTCTTCCTTCCTTCCTTCCTTCCATCTTTCTTTCTTTCTTTCTTTCTTTCTTTCTTTCTTTCTTTCTATTCTTTGGTTTTGAAGAACAAAAGCAAAAGCAAAAACAGCAGAAAAAAAAACAGAAGCAGGACAATATATAGCAGTACTTATGTTACAGATCATCAACATGAAAAAAACTAATTAACAATGGTTGTTATGTATTTTTATCATCGGATAGGTTGCTTAGATTCACAGAAATAGTTATGCAAGATTGGAAAAATAATTGATTATTAGTGCTTACTTGCAAGAAACCTTAACTTTTTCTATTTTCTTGTCTTCTGTACTTTTTAAAAATTTTATTTTATTTTATTTGGAGCAGTAAAAATAGAAGCAAAATAAGTAGAAAAAATAAAGATAATATGCAACAATACATGTGTTACAGATTTTCAAAGCAGGTATCATTAATTAACAATGGTTTCTATATTATCTATTTTATCATCAAATTTGTTGCTCAGATTAACAGATATAATTATTCAAGATTGAGGAAATAATTATATATTGGTGGTTGCTTCCAAGAAATCTTAATTTTTTCCTTGTCTTTTTTGTTTTATTTCAAAGATAGTATAAGACATTAGAAGCAGTACAAAATTAGAAAAACGAGATGAGAGATATTCAACTATGGGTTTTGTATTACACATTGCTATCCTTGACGTAGTTGCTCGAATCACAGATATCAGCATACAGAGTTAGTCAAGGTGAAAATTCTAAACATTAGGTGCTATTTTCACACAACTGATGGAAATTATTATTATAATTAACTCAGCCATCATATATATATATATATATATATATATATGTATGTATATATATACATACATAATGTTTTCCCCTCCTTTTTTCTACCTTTTCTCCTTTCTCTCATCTTCATTGTTCAGTCATTAGGTTGCCTGTACTTGACATATTTGCCTCTTCTCCATACCTAGCTTGCTTTTCCTATCTTTTAGGACTTGTTTTAATACCCTCTAAGGGATACTTCATTGATCTCTCCTTAGTTATAAAATCACTACCAACTCTGCATTCATTATCTTGGCAAGTTGCTGGCTTCATTTATAATGCTTATCACTTTCATTTCTTTATTTAAGGTCTTTATTTAACCACAGTGGCTCCATTATCTAACAGCGATGTTATAATTGATGGTTTTCCAATCTTAAATTTTGAATGAATGGATTGAGACACTACTGCTCATTGAGATATATGTTCTCATTGTGTAAGAAAAAAGTGAAAATCTGAGAAATCTACCTACATTCAATAGCTCTCTGTTAAGTATATATTCTTGATAACTCCTAGAAATACAAACAAGTTGTAAGAATGATGTCACTTACTTGCCATGAGGGTCTTCAAACAAAATTTTCTAATCCTTAGAATAAAAGTAATTATAACTACACCTCTAGTTTATTGTCATAAAAAGAAACTCTCCCCTGCATTAGGCAGATACTAAAGAAGTATCTTTAAAACCCAGAGACATTTCTTGGGTGTTAAAATTTATTTTTAAAATTTTTAGCATTGTTATGGATGCAAACTCCTGTATTCTACTTAATCACAATAGTTTTGCCCATGTCAAACATCTACTTACAATGAGGGAAAGAAATCTGTGCCTATAACTCTTATACATTCTGAAAGATAGGCTAACAAAATATGAAAAGGGCTTTTGTGAAACTTTATCTGAAAAATATTTCAAGATAACTGCACTTTTCCTCCCTGTAGCCTTTGGTGGATTCATGGCTTTTCAGAGGTAAGGTGGAGAGGCTGCCAAGCTGAAAGGAAGATAACCCAGGTACAATCAAGGTGGGGCAGCACAGTTCAGGAACAAGCAGATGTCCAGGAGTCAAGGCCTCTGACGAGAGAACAGAGGGAGAAAAATTACAGAGGGCAGAGGGACTAATGCCTCAAGATTTCAAAGATGTCACTTTCATCATGATCTACAAGAGACAAAGAAGAAAGGGTTGATGTTCA
The DNA here is from genome assembly GCA_004027025.1 of Myocastor coypus. NCBI lineage: Eukaryota > Metazoa > Chordata > Mammalia > Rodentia > Myocastoridae > Myocastor > Myocastor coypus. Next base: position 28,505 of record PVJA010008280.1, read on the forward strand.
AAGCATCTTAAAATTTCTACTGCCCATGAAACCCTGGCCTCCATTCTTTGATTTGACTGCTAACAGCAGTGCCTTCCCAGAATCACAAAGGAGTGTCGAGATCACAAATGCAATGCAGTTACCTTACGTTTCCTAGCACTTAAGAAATTGAAAAAAGAATCCCACTGCAAACCATTGGCTCCTACATTATTTTTCAATCCCTGACATTTTCCATTTGTTCAGTTTGTTTAATGGGCAAAGAAATGCTGGGGAAGGCGTATAGTGTTAAAGAAAGATGTTAGAGTAAAAGGAAAGATACTGGGGAAAATTTGCTCTATATGTGCTCTGCTAATTGTTTATCATTACCAGAAAGTCAAGACAAGAAGAGACCTCCTCTTCCTCAATTTAGATCACAAAAATACTGTTTTAGTGAATGTCCATCTTGGAAGCCCATGGTGGCTGCTGATGAAGTCTACTACAGCAGTGCAGCACATTGTTACCACTTGAAGTTTTCCTCTGTTCACATATATTCTCTTTCCTTGATATATGAATGAGCCAAATGACATGAATAAAAATAATTAGAAGATAAAAATAGTAGAATAAGGGCACCGTAGGGTAAATCTCTATGTAACCTATCTTCTGCACTTGCAAGTGTTGAAAGCATTTAGGAACAGGGTTAAGATATAAATAGACTTTAATGGAACAGATCTACTTTGCTTTTTTTTTTTTTTCTTGGTTTCAGAAAAAAAAAAGATGAAGAGTGAAGTATCTTTGACTCAAAGTTAATACCTTTGAGGAACTACAGGAAAATAATTAGAGAAAGTAATTAAGAATATAGTTAACAAGCATGGCATTTCTCTGTGGTGGCTCAGTTCACTAGATAGAAGTCCAATAGTTATGCCCAGTTGCAGCGCACAGACACAAGTGCATCTTTATTTGAGGTTGTTCAGACAACATCTTCAAGGAAAGTTGCATGAGGCTTAAGAGATTTCAGACTCCAACTGAAGTCAGGTTGACAGTCCTTTCAGATTCCTCCATGCTCATTTTATTTTTCTGTCTCACAAAATTTGTATACTTGTTATGAAACTCCTTTTGTTTTTGTGTCATTTCCAAATATGAAAAGGGAGTTGGATGACTGTTTTGTTTTCTGTGCATTTTAAACAGTGAAGTACATAGGAAACAATGGAAGCAGTCTTAGCAATTTCTTAATTGCACATCTTCTGTCTGTCCATCTTTGAGGATAGAAATGATCTCGTTAGTGTTTTTCCTGTAGTGTAAGCCTTCCTTGCTGTGATTTGTTTTCTGGAGTCTTTCAATTTTGTATTAACAGTTGTATTTGTGGATAAGAGATGTTTGCCTAAATCCTCTTCCATATGGCCTGGTCTAGGTCTCTAGTCAGCCAATGGCACAACTCAAGTGTGATCTGAAAGGTGGAATTAAAGCAGAAACCCCCTTACTTTCAGAAAGCGATGATCATCAGATGTGGTGCTTGCAGACTCCACGTTTAGCCTAGCTCTCGGGTGTGGCAACAAACTGAGGTCTTATGATAATCAAAAAGGGCTTGCCTGTGCTTCAAAGAAAGAAAGCAGCTTCCAGAGGCCCGGACATGATTATTTCTCTTTTCCACTTTGTGGCACTTTGGCAGCCAGATATGAATGGTTTCTGGGATTTTCTTGACAGTCTGACCTGTTCATGCATATCCATGGTACAGCTGTCATGACTGGTCACTCTAGTCCTTCAACAGAGCTTTCTTGTAGAATTGTATGTCTTCAGTTATTTCTATGTATGCATATATTGAAATCCAGCTGGAAAATATGCTTGTCCACGCAGTATTTTTTAATGGTTTTGTTATTTGAACTGATCCCCAAGTAAAAGAGACTTCATGTATTTCTTATTAGTTAGATTTGAGGATCTTAATGACCACTTGGCTTGTGTTAGGCAGAATAACATATATCCATGACATTTTATGGCAGAATGGTAACTATATTTCTCAGTTTTAATGTGTCTGGAAGAAACTATTTTGGGTAGTTACATAACTGCCACCACTGACTATTACAGTGGAAATAAAGAATGTAAGGACTCATGTTGATGTTCTGGGCATAGAATGAGATACTTGAAGGAAGAAAAAAGATCATCACAGTACTTTGCATTTCCATCTCAAGACAAGAGTATGTAGCAGGTTTCAACAAATTTCTAAAAATAATTATATTTTAATATTTAAAAACATCTCTTTTTTACAGATAGTTTAATTATTTTGTAATTTTATAAACACACACTTAAAATAGTGCATTTCAAATTCTCATGTTAAATCCAAAATATTGACCAGGAAACAGTCACATTAGAAAATAAAAAGGGAAATTAATTGTGTTAATTACAATGAAATTTGACACAACATTCTGAGAAGTCACCTATGTTAGTCTACACCTGTAATGACTACTTATAAACAAATAATAAATGCTCATGTGTTCAGTATGTTAAAAAATTCCTCAAAAATATCAAGTTCTTTCTTACTTGAAAGGTAACCTGCCTATGGCTATACCAGCCTGGGAGCTCCAAAGTTTACTGGAAAATATAACCCTCTTTTGAAGAAGAGACCCTTGCAAATGTATTTACTTCAGGACCTGGGATGAAGAACTACTTCTGTATTATCTGAGTAGACATTAGCAAGTGTCCTTATAAGTGTGAGAAAACACACCACACAGGGAAGACAGAAACAGAGATTGGGCAGTGCACTCACAAGGCAAGGAATGCTAACAGGGAGTAAAATTTGAATATGGAAAAGGAAAATTCCCCTCAGAGATATCAGAGACAATTGAACATACTGATTTTTGCCGAAGAAACCGATCTTGGGCTTCTGAGCTCCATAAATGCAAGAAAATATATTTATATTGTTCTCATTCACTAAGTTGGTGGTAATTCATTTAAAGCACACAAACTATTACAATAGACAAATTCAACACTTGTTCAAGACTAACTTTCAGGAACTCTTAAGGTTCCTAGAACAGTAAGCAGACTCAAATCCCATTACTCAAAAGGTAGGATTCAAAGTGTCATTAGTAAGAAATACCTTAAGTACCAAAATTAATTGGAAGACTAATAAATGTAAAGAACAATATATCAGTGTTGGATAGCGGTAGAAGAATACGATGCTGCAGAATTATCAATGAACTTGTTAAAATGGAAACATACTCCTATAAACATACTCCTATAAATAATTAATTCATTAATAATGAATTAATCTGAGCACTCAAGTGACTCCAACACTCAAGTGACTCCAACAATGTCCTGGGATGAGTGACTGGAGTCTAGCAACAGTGGCCATAAACACAAGAAAATACTCTCCATATGGGTGACAGGTTTTCAAAGCCTCTTCAGGACATTAGTTTCAAGAATTTATTGTTGTACTTCTGCGTCAAGAATAATATGCATCACAGACTTTTCTGTGAACTTTGAGCTTCCCAACTAAACCTTTCCCCAGGCTCTCATTGTAAGTGACTTTATGTCTCCAACTCTGTGTTCTAGACCTCAGCTTTACCCATTAAAAGTTTCAATTGCCCATTTTATGGAGTAGAAATTGACTTATGGAAGCAGTGTTTTAATGAAAGCTCATGATACAATGTTTTTTAAATTTTATGCTAGCATGAAATAACTCCTATATGAATGTATCATCTATTCATGAAATATCTAATATGCTATATAAAGAAATTAGTAAATAAGATAAATGTGTGTCAATAAGTACAAAATTATATAATTCATGTATTTTCTATTTTTATTTTCAGTCACATTCTGTAAATGTCTATATCATTAAGACTTGACTGGTAGGTAAGTTCTAAGTCCTCTCCTGCATTTATAAATGCTATGATTTCTGATTTTTTCCTGATCATGTAAAGACTACATCAGTTTGAAGATAAAATGCTTGTTTCAAAATTCTGGCTTACAATGGAATGAAGAAGTCATTTTGATGTAGGTATAAATTCATTTTGTAATTATTTTGTTTGCTTGAAATGTACTTTAGTATTCTAATAAGAGAGGCACCCACAGAGCAATGAGAACTATATTTGTAACACACATATAAACAAACAAGCAAAAAAAAAAATCAGTGCTTTAAAAAATAAGAATTATCATATACAGCAAACGTTTCCAAATAGTCTAATTTATTGTTTTGAGTTTGCTCTACAAAGCAAGTAGTCTGATTTCCCTTGACTTTAGACAAAATACGCTTTTAATTTGATATTTTCATAATGTTGGCCACCTTGTATTTAAGGTTTTGCTTTCCTTAAAACCAGCTTGGGGAGTAGTATCTGTTGCACAGGTCATGACTTTCAAAGATGTGTGAAGAGCAGTTAGTGGCACAGAACAGTAGGTAGTACAGCAGCACACAAGCCAGTGAACAAGGTCAATTACTTCAAATCTACATGAGCTTAGCGCAGCTGGAGTGAGAGAATCATGACGCTAAGCTGGCACTGCAGCTGTATAAGAAGAGAGCCAAAATCATCCTTCTACGAAGGAGTGGTAGTCTGTGAGGCAGACTGCCTGCCATCATTTTATAAACTGTGAGGAATAGGAAGTAAGGCAAAAGCACAGGCCTCTGCACTTCTTCAGGCAGCAGACCCGAAGAACTAAAATTGCTGCTTAATTTTGTTTTAAATTGGGATCAAACTTTCTTGTGAAAGCAGCAGTCTTTACGTTATTTCCAATTCTGTGAGCAAAAATAGGATTTTCATACATTGGTAATCAAGGCACAAAGTTGTTTGGGAAAACTAAAGTTTCATGAAAATGTTAGTAGATTCTGTGATTGTGCAAGTTGCTCTTATAAAAAAGTTCAAAATGCAAAGATTCTTATTTTATTGTGATGTGAGTGTATTTACCTATAATGCAGGTGCTAATGACACATGTTATTGAAGTACATGAATTAATATAAATTTACGGGAGGTAGGTGTGATACACTGAGAGAGTTACAATTGGTTTTACACGAAACACCTTCAACCCTGAGAACCTGTCAACCAATAAAGCACCCTACCCTTTTCTGACAGTCCCAAGTTGTTCAGTTCACCATATGCTTTGAACTCACCTGGGATTAGGACCAGGAAGTTATGTGCCTACTGACATCACTAACAGGTTTCCTTGATCTCACCACTGAACACTGAGTATCCCAAGAGCTACTTTCTTGCAAATTAATTACTTAAAGGGTGTTCACAGTGTTTTGAAGGAATTTATGTAAACCCTAGCCCACAGCACTGCTCTTTGTGCTTCTCTGGGGCCACAAAATTAGTTATAGAAACATTGAAACGGAGCAGTGCCCAACTAAATGATGCATAATGTTGAGGGTGTGGGCCTTTGCTTTCCTCTGGTTTGCACATATGCTTTTCCAAATAAAAAATCAATTAAGATGACTAGTGAAACACACAGTAGACATTCTCAGAGCCTTATTCTGCTTCAAATGTGTCTTAGAATGTTTCCCAATAATTACCTGAGTCATACTCAGGAAACCTCTCCCATTCAATGCCTCCTTTTCAGCTTTGTGGATGAGACGATTGACTCTCACTTAGTATAATTGCATCTGTCCTTCTCAGAGACATTCTCAAGCTAACCAGTGGGTGGCTATCTCAGCAGTTAAGGGTTTCTTTGGAGGAGTTGTTCCCCAGGTGTAGTCAATGAAACAGAAGTGTTGTCAAACACATTCTTAAAATTTGCAGCTACAGTACTGCCCCTTCTGCAGTCACAATTAGAAATGTTATAGCAGTTCAGATATTTGCAGAATGCCAAGTGAACAAAAACAAACAGAAATGAAAACTAGAGCACACAGAACTTTTCCCATCCTCCAGAATATCTCTTTGAAAATTTCATGTAAAAGAATGAAGAATAAAATTTGGGCAGAAAATAAATGAATAAAGAGTTTTTACTTTTTTTGGAAATGTTTCAATGGCTATATTTTCATCTGGTTTTTCTGCTTTACACATTTATTTTTATACTTAGATGAATAAAATACTTAAAGTCAATTATTGTGTAGAATGAGTGACCTTTATAAACATGTACTAATAACTCTTTTAGTACTGGTTTATTTACTAAAGCATGAGAAAATATCAGATGCAATTCTCATTCATATTCATAATTTTAATTTACTAATTTACTTATACCTTAGCCACTTTTTTTAGGTCTGCACTTTTACTTTAAGTTGTATAATATCTATAAAGTGGAATTTTAAGGAATATGTCTTCTGTTTCAATTTCTAGTTAATCATTCCAAGAACAGGTTACTTAAGATGTTTCCTCACCTACTAGTTTATTTTTGTTATGTAAATTGTTAATTTTATAACAAGAACTTATATTTGGAGGTTTCTAACAAATAAAATGGAGCAACAATTTCTACTGCAAATGATTTTTAGTTACATTAAACTTGAAGGTCTTTAAGATAACACGGCTAAATGGAGGTAAGGAATAGAAAAGTTATTTTTGACAAATAACACTTTAAATTTATATCAGCAATTGTACGCTGCAGAAAAGCAAATTCACAGAGCTAGCTTAAGCTCTCCTGTAGTTGGTACAGTGAAACTTGAGCCAACCAAAATTTCTTTTAAAAACCAATTTTTCATGTTGTAATGATGCAATATGCATGATTTCTGGGAAACATTTTAGATATAGTGAGTCAGAAAGGTTTTAGTCCCCCAGGAAATAACCTCAGAAGAAAAAGTTACATCTTCCTTAGCTGCCAGGATGGTAAATGTCACGCGAACTTTGTTGTTCTCATTCTGTCTTGCAACACAGGCTGGATTTCTGACAAGCTGTCAAGCAGCCCAAAGGTTTGCAGACCCTTCTTCTCAGTAGGTGAATTCTTCCCCAATGAGAATTGAAATGAGGAAAATATATAAAAATAGGATGGAGAGAACCAAGCAATGAGATCATTAAGGTTTTTCTGATCATTTAATCCTTACTGAGGGAAGAGATAGCTTCTTCACAGGCCTCGTTTTGAAAAGCTTTGCAGTGGGAATTGTAGTACATAAAGGGTGGCTCCTTTATAAACTCAGACATTGAAGTTTGTAAGCTATCTGTTGAATATAATTTTAGAATCTTACTCTCTAAATCATATTATATACTTTATAATTTCAAATATATTTATGATATATAATTTGGAGACAGACATATGTAATGAACTGATGACCTGAACTGGTAGAATATCATTTCTAAGACATTATAAGCTGCTTTGTCTGTGGAAAAAATATTTTATGTGTATTAATTTGGTATGTTAAAAGAAGTCTTTTGTTTCATATTTTACTATTTCTTTTGTATTTTTTACAAAAGTACAAAAAGTAACCATTGAAGATTTTGCATGCTGACATATTTTATTTTCCTGAGATCTCTTTTAGTATGGTGATATGTCCTTTTATTCTATTGCTTTAAGGTTGATGCTCTAACAAAAGTGGGAAATGGCTGTGCACGTAAAAGCGCAGATGTTCTGTAGTGAACCCCACAGCACTGGGAGAGCGTGTGAGCTGAGAGAACGTTGACGAGCTGCGGTGTTAGGAGGTGGTTTGATTCACCTTTCATGAGTAATCTGCTGAACATTTCAGAGCACCTGCCTGGGCTACACGTTCCTTGGAGGGCTTCAGATAGCAAGTGTGGGTAGCACCATGCTGACTGCGAGCATCCTCTTTATCTGAGTCCTAAAATCCCCCAGTTAACCTACAAAGAGCAGTGTCTTCTTTCTTACGTTTAAAGATTTAAATAACGGCTCCAGACAAAATTAGAGAAAAAAAAAAAAAAAAAAAAAAAAGAACAATGCTTCTTTTAGCTCAAAGGTAAAATAAAAGCTAAAAACAAAAAACAAAATCCCTTTTCACATCTTTGAGTTGTGCTCCTTATTTACTTCAATAGCTGTGGTTTTGCTAGATTTTTTGTGAAGGAGGTTGTGCATTTGAGACCAGTCTCTCAGGTCAGCTGCAGCTGCTGAAGCTTGTCCTTGTGTGCACATTGGATACTGAATTTCAATTTTCCAAGTGATTTGCTCAATACAGATTTTTGGGGACACACACACACACACACACACACACACACACACACACACGCACACACGCACATAAATATTCTTCAAAAATTGGAAATTAAGCCTTACATATTTGCCACGTGGAATAAAAGTGGTAGTTGTATGTGTCACTAATTGGAATGTATTTTGTGAAGTCATGGTTTTGCTATATAGGATCTGCAAATGATAGAAGGAAAATATTTTAACTCCTAACCTGCTAGAGGTCCAATAAACTGAGTTCCTATTCCCCCAAATCAAAGAATGAATTCTAAGTACCAGTGGAAGTTAAGAGTAAGAAATATTTTTTGAGAGAAAGATGACATCTGCCTTTGAGAGATGATGGAAGGACGCCTGGAAAGTGGGTTGGCATGGATCCTACTTACAGGTGAGGCTTTACAGAGCAGGATCACAAAGTGGAATAAAACTATGATCAATCAGTAAGTTTGCAAGTATAGTCATTTGGGAAACACTGATCCAACACAAAAACAAGTTATGTAGCAACTGTACATGGAAAGAGAAAGGGCCTTTCCTGGAAAAGATGGGTCAAGGAGTTCTTGGTTCCCTGGCCCAGATGATGGAATGCCTACTTACAATAGAGATCATTGGGCCCGACAGGATGGCTCAGTGGTCTAAAGCGCCTGCTTAGGAAAGCTTAGGCAACTGCAGGGACCGTGTTTCGATCCCCGGCACCACGTGCTGTGCCAGCTGGGGGCAGGCTGAGCCAGCCATAAAAATAAATAAAGAAACAAAAAAAAGTTCTGAAACAAGAAAAAAAAATACAAATAAAAAAAAAATTAAAAAAGAAACACAATAGAGATCATTGTTGTTTATCCACTGGGGCAACATCTAGGTGCAGTCACTCCATCTTTGTCTTGAAGCCTGGCCTTCAGCAAGTGCACCTCTATCCACAGTTGTCATGTGTTCCCATCAGCATTGACTTCTTCGAGAACCTACCTATAAATTTCTACCTAAGTTAGTTGTCTGTCATAGTTTGACATGCATTGTAGAGTGCTAAAGAACAAGAGTTTTTTTAAGGTGGCAGCAATATCTAGTTTGAGACGTTTTTATACACATACACATATAAATTTATCAACAAACTCATGAATAATAGTAATAATCTATATCATCATCCCCTTGTTATGCCTTGCTTCATAGAACACTGTTTCTTATGGATAATGATTCATTCTTTGTTTAAACAGGGTAGAAATTCTTTAAAAAAATCTTTTACTTCTGGGAAGTTCCAGGAAATGAAGACGTGGGATGAGAGGCAACCCTGCGATTCACACTGCCTGTGCCTCTACATTTCTCACTGATGTTTGTAAAAATGATTTGGTGATGCTAAGCTACTTAAATAGTTGCCTCGTCTTCTTAATGAGGAAGCTGAGGACCAGAAAAACTTCAGAAATTAGAGCCAAGACCAGATCTCAAGTGTTTGGGTCACAAGGTGGAGTCTAGATTCCAAGAGCAGTCTGATTACTTTTGCTGATGTAACTGAGTAGAAATGAAATATTATGTTTTAAAAAGTAAACACATAAAATTGAAACAAATTCATAAGAATCTCAGGAATTATTCTTAAACAAATACAAAATTACAGACTAACCCTTCAGTGTCTGTTATCTACATTGCTTTTATTCTGATAATGTCCCAAGATCTTAACATCATCATCTTAACAGGATAAACTGAATATTTGTGTTTGGGTTTGTTCTTTGTTGGAACTAAAAGGCCTCTCCAAATTCAGCTGCTGATATAGTGAGCAAATACCTTTGCAAATCCCACAGAAAGTGCTGAGCAATTTTCTTGCTATAATGGAGCCCATAGTTTCATTTATAATTCATCAATTTCACTGTATTTCTCTGCATAAGTAGCTAAAGAGTTAGTACAAATAAAAATTGCCTTAACGCTTTACTGAATATTTGAACAGGTTTTGATGAGGAATATTGAATAAAATAAAATGTAAAGTTTGCAACATAAACTAAACTACAAAAAAGACTGCAGGCTATAATAATAGGTAGTTCTATATGTGTTTTAATTTACAATTGCAAGTAAATCGCATATGACAGCATTAGCTCCTGTTTAAACTTCTCTTTTGAATGACAATTCATCAGAAAACTATTACTTTTCTCATAATATGGGAAAAACTACTCATGGTCTTGCTCATAAATCTATGAGAGTCCAAATATGTGCAAGTTGAAAAAAAAAAGTAAAAAGTTTATCTAAAAATCTTGTGGTCGTTGCCAATGGTAACTGTTGACCTAGTAAGTGAATATAATAATCTAAATACTCTCTCTACTTTCGATAAACCCCATACTGTTATAATTTATTAAATTGTTCTGCAGTCAAGTATGACCTTTAATAAACCCCTTAAGCAAAATCTAGTGATGTCAAGTTCCTGCTAAGAAATTCTAGCAGTGACAGCAAATATTCTACTGTTATCTTCTATATGCCATTATTTCTATAAAAATTTTTAAAAGAAACCATCTGAGCCACATTATAAAAGTCAGAAGTCTTTTTCTTTTGTAAAAATACAGCTTTAAGGTCCAAGATCCAATGCAGTATTTGCTTTAATCCTTCGACTTAAACAGTTAGAAGTCTTTCATGGGCATGATCATTATCAAATCTATAAGCTTGTTAATGAAGAAGCTATAGTTATTTCTTAATAATTTAATGTAGATTTCAGCTTGTTATTCATTCTAGCATTAGTAGGTGAATCCAGTGCAAATGATATGAATTCCTATTTTGTCTCTTACTGAGATCCTAAAATGTACTAACAGAAGCCTCATTTGACTCATGATTAAAAATCAGGAGATGAATATTGCCCCTATGAGTGTGGGAAAAGATTCTGTGATGTAAGCATCTAATAAGTTGTTTTAGTGCTTTATTCATCTAGCATATTACTTTAGCCACTTTCAAAAGTTATTGTGCCAGTATTCACCTATGTGAAGACACTCATAGCTTAATAGTGATCTTTTTTTTTGTTGTTGTTTTTGTGATCATACAGCTTTGTTTTTTAAAATTTATTTGTCTGTAAATGTATTTTGTTTTCATTTTTCTATCCTCGTGGGGAGTTGGTACAAGTACACAACAGATCATAAATATTTGTTTTCCCTTCTGTGCCCCTCACCCTCCATCCTTCTCTTTATCCTCTTGCTTTTCCTAGCACATGCTTGCAGTTTACAACATCTGCATTCTTGTGTGGAACTGCCAAATGCACATGGCATAACTTAATCCTTGTTTTCAGCTCCTGTTCCCCCCTCTCCTTTTACTCCCTCCCCATCTCTGGGTTCTCTCAAGCTTCCAGAAGGATCTGTCTCCCTACTTCCTGTTACCTATCTTTTATTTTGTCCTTTATTGATACTTCAGATATTTACAGACCATCATTCTGAAGCACATAATGAAACTCTTGAAGTATACCAAGGATTGAAACACAGAAGGGAGGCCTGCACTTACCAAAAATAAAGATGTAACTTTAGTAAGACTTGACAAGGAGCTGATATGAATCAGTCCAAGAATACATCAAACCATATAAAGACAACATGACCTAGAGATTGAGACAGAAAAAAACTAAGTCTCTGCTCTTACCCTGTGGCTGAACCTGTGCCTACAATCAAACTGAAACATTGACCTCACTGTGTGCACTGCTCCAGGTTACTGCCTTAGTCTGTAACCTTTTTAATACTTCCTTATCAATCTGTCTCTGTCTTTCCAAGAAGGAGTTCATAGGTGCAAACCAGAAAGGAACCTGATAAATCTGGTAACACAATAGTCAAAAAACTTAGCACAGCAGCAAGCATAAAAGGGAGTTGTTTCTGAGCTGGAAATTTTAAAGTATGGCAAGAAATTGGAGTATAAAAATCAGAGAAAATAGAGATAAGTAACATGACACTATAAAAAGCAAAACCTTTCTCTCAAGCAATCATAGCAATAAATTATTTATAAGAAATTAAATTCAGAAGTAATTTCAATGAATTAATTCAGTATTGACCTGGAAAAGCAAAACCTATCATTCATTGCTAATAAAAATACAAACTGATGCAAACTTTTTGCAGGCATATAATATAACAAGATTCATAAAGGCACCTTTTTGCTAGAACAATTACAATCTAACTGGCAAATACATTTAAAAGTTTGTATAAAGACATATGTACAAGGTTGTTCATTTATAGTTATATAGCAAATCAAGATTTTTAAAACATTTAAAGGCCTAATACTGGAATTGAGTCTATAAATCATGTTAGTTATTAAATCAGTTTTTACATGGTCAAGAAATTGATATAAGCTTAAATGTACTTGCTGAATAAAAAAGAATTCTATGATATATTACCTGTAAATAGTAAAGTATAAAATTAAATATAGCTCACTTTTCTTTATTCTAAAACAATGAAGGAATAGGAAAGAGAAAAGGAAAAAAAAAAAGGAGGTAGGAAGAAAATACTACACCAATAAATACATCATAATTGTAATTCCTGGACAGAGCTAGTAGGAATTCAAACAAAAGAATGCTCATCTGAATTGACAGGAAGATCCTTAATTTTCACATGACTGAATAAGAAGATACAAGTAACACTAAGCAAAATAATAATATATTCATGGATGAAATAATAGGTGGATTCTCTAATGAAGCATCAGTGTAATTCTATTCTCAGAAATCTATGTGAATATTTATTTATAAAGAGAAATGCACATTCACTATACATATGTGTTTGTGTATGTGTGTGTATATATGTACATATATATGAAATTATACAAATATATTAGTATATATGTGATTTTAAATTATAACTATAGTATAATAGGGTACAACTAAATTGCCATTAGTTAAATAATTATAGCATTTTTATACAACAATTTTATTCTACAATTATTTCAGAGAATAATGACATGAAGACTTTTCACAAAACGTATTTAATTTAAAAGCCCTAGAGGCAAATTTAGATAAATATAATTTCCATTATTTATCTATAAAAAGAATAAAATAATAAATTTTCTCACCAATTTGTGGAAATATGTTCAATTTTTTCCATTATTTTCTAGACTTTCTGTAGTTTTGATACATGAGAACAAGAACTTTTTAAACTAAATTACCTGGCAAGTGCAAGCACCTCAGTACCATCCCCCAGTCTGTATTAAAAAAAAAAGAAAAGAATTTTAAAAACTAGGATAAGAAAAGAAGACATCACCTTAAAACAAATATTTCCTATGTGTAAATGTAAGCCTGAAGTTTGAACACCCAGCTCCTTCATATGGTAGCTCATCTTCACAGCTGCCTTACGGAAATAACCATAGAAAAAAACACATTTACAGAAGTGCTACGGGCTTGTAAATTAACAGATGGGAGGGCATTGTAATCTTTGCTCATTAAAACAGCCAAGTGACTTTTTTTTTGTATTTTAGGGAAGAATCTACAGGATGTTCAGGGTCTCACTACCAGATGGAACTCGTAGTGATCCGCCTGCCCACAGACTCCTAATAGCTGGGACTACAGGAACGTGCTGGCAGGCCCAGTCTCAATTGCCTTCTCAGTGTGATCTGGGGGTGGGGTCAGAACCTCAGGTTTGGGGATCAAATCCCTTTCCTGCCCCTACAGCATTTTAATCTGCTAAACCAACGAGCTATTTGGCCAGCCCCTCAAAATGTTTTATAATAAATCTGCAATTTCCAAGTTTTCTATATTATGTATATTAATTTGTATATCAGAAAAAGTAATTATTTGGATTAAACAACACATTATTCATCAATGTATTTTAATTTCTATACACTTTTCTCTTTTCTCTCAAATGGAAGAAAGATTTGGTGAAATTCTCCAGTTTAAGAAAACAAAGCTAGGCTCAAATATTACCAAATATTGTATATCATACTACTTTCCCTGTCATCCCTGGCCAGGTGATATTTCCTTTTTTTCTTGTGGAACTGGGGATTGAACTCAGGACCTTGCACTTTCCAGGCAGGCACCTGTTCCCCTGAGCTATCTCCCCAGCCCTTTTAAGTGTTGCTTGCCTCTTGAAATTTAGAAGAGGAGAGTCCTGGCCCAGCCACAGTTCAGATATCCTCTATAGCTTTGGCGTTAAAGTTCTAGACTCTGGGCAAAGTCATCATCATCATCATCATCATCGTCCTTGTCGTCTTCGTCGTCGTCGTCGTCCTCGTCGTCGTCGTCGTCGAAGTTTATCACATTTGGCTCATTGCTTCACTTACTCTATCCTTAACATATGAATGGTTATAGTGGGTGCCTCCTAAAGCTGCTATGATTATCATCAAAATAAATAAACACTAATGTGCTAAAAAAAAGTATCTGGACATGTAAGAAATTCAATAAGCTTGATAAATGCTGTCCTCTCCCTTTTTGCCTTTTTCGGCTTCCTGTGTGTTTCTCATTTTCATTTCCTCTTCTTTTCCATTAAAATCCATGCGTTTCATGCATCCTTACTTGAAAGATTTACTGGGCTCCAGTGACATGAACAGGAAGCATTTATCACTCTTCATATCATGTTTTTATTACATCATGTAAGAATTTGATGGATTAATATGTTGGCTGCCTAAGAAGTGCTAAAATCAAAGAACCAGAATTAGGCATTTAAATTTATGTGTCATTGTACATTAGCCTGATAGATAATGTACTACAGACTTGCGGCACATTTTAAAGCACACCGTTTTATACGTGACTATTAGCTATAGCCTGTTTACTGCTATTGCTTTTCCCACCAGCCTACCTCTCTGTTTATGTGCCACTACTGAACACTACTGCTATCATTTTTAAACTACTGAATAGCATTGGAGAAAAACTATTCCCCGAATTATGTACATTCTAATACCTGGAAGTAGTGATAGCTTGCCTCAGACAGAGACTACAAGAGACTGTGTAGATCTGATAAAGAATCTTGAATCATCATTCTGGGTTTACTGAGGAGCTCTAATGCAATGGAAAAGGGTTTTATGAGAGAGATAGTAGAAAAGTAATCTTGTAAACAGTGAGTTGAAAATGTTACACTGCTACTGCAGTGTGGAAGGTGGAGGTTGGAAGGTGGAGAAGGGCACAGGAACCAGGGAATAGACAGTCTCCAGCCCTGAACTCCAGAAAAAGATGCCCCTCTCCAAGACTCCAGAAGGATCTACCCGTGCCGATGTCTCCATTTTAGCTATTCTGGTAATTTCAGAACTCTGACCTATGAATCTATAAGATAATAAATTTATGTTGTTCTGAAACAGCAATGTTGTGATAATTTGGTATAATAGCAGGAGAAAGCAGTAAACCTAATCACTATATACTATGAACTTTAAATGGTGAGCTTGACACAGGTAATTTCAACAGTGAACAATCCAGTGCCATTGGACCCTAGAAGTATGGCATCATTTATGTACCCGGTCTGCCTTATACCTCTGTGGTTATAATGCATCTCCTTTAAATTGTGAATAGCTGGGACATGTAAATTCTGACATTATCTGATTCTAGATCTGCAATAGATTTTTTTATGCCTGTTATGGTTTATGTCTAGTTGTCCCTCCAAAGCCTCATGCAGTCATGGGAAGGGACATCTATAGATTGAGACTTAACTCATGAGTCACTGGGATTATGTGATTTAGTAATGATATGGAGTTTGACACTTGATCCATGATCCATGGGATTATGGGTGTAGCCTAAGGTGGATAAGCTGAGGCAGAGAGCCTGATGTAATTTAAAGAGAGACAAAGAGACAGATGTGTGCTGCTGCTCTGCTGCCCTGATTAGTTGGCTGCCTCTGTCACCATATTGTTGCTATTCCACCACCATGAACTGCTGCTCTCTGCCATGTGCCTCTCTGCCTTGGATCCAGCTGAGTATGAACTGAAACCTCCAGTAACTGTGAGCTAAATAAACCTTTCCTTCCTTCATTTTGGGTGTCAGGTATGTGTCCCAGCAAGGAGAGAAAAGTAAGTAAAACAATGCCATATACTTCAGGCAAAAACATAACACTTGTTTATTTAAGTGGGGAGTTTTATGTAAGGATGACTAAAATTATACTAGTTCAGACAATTTATTTTTATTTATTTATTTTATGGCCAGCTCAGCCTGCCCTAGGGGTGGGGCTGGTACAGCATGTGGTGCTGGGGATTGAACCTTGGTCCCTGCTGCTGCCTAAGCATTCCTAAGCAGGCGCTTTAGACCACTGAGCCATTCTGCCGTCCCCAGTTCAGACAATTTTGAAATATCCTTTACTTTTTGATATTTAGTCTAACAAAGTAAAATAACTAGTATATTCTTAATACATTAAAGTAGTAGAAGGTCATTAAGATAGCTCAGTGGACTAAAGTACCTGCTTAGGCAAACATAGACAAGCACAGGGACCAAGGTTCAATCCCCAGCACCACATGCCATGCTAGTCCCACTCCTATGGGCACCCTAAGCTGACCACACAGTCTGGGCATAGTGGCACATGCCTGTAATCCCAGATCTAGGGAGGCTGAAAACAGGAGGATCACTATGAGTCTGAGCTGTGTAGTGAGATCCTGTAACAACAAAATACATTTTAAAAAAGAAGAAAAAATAGAGACGTCCTCTTAGCTATCGTTTGGATTGAAAACGGTCATATTTTGACAAAATATATAGATGAAAATTAAACACAACACCGCCAACTTACCCACGTAGAAGATCCTGCTATGGGCTCAGTCTGAAAAAAGAAATAACTCCAAATATTGTAGAATTCCATCATGAAATTTATAGACTATTCTTATGTCATGAAATATACATTTTTTTATATTTTCTTTTTGAGAGACACAGATAAAAAAAAAAAAAGCTCCTGGTGTGATTGCATTGATGGAAAAGTTGATGGCTGGGTGTTAAAATGTGAAAAGTGACAGTGAGTCTTAAAGTTGGAGAAAATGTCTTCACAGTGCTGGTGACAGAAGACAGTGTAAGCGGGGAATACAGAATTGGGGGGCATAACTTTCTTTTCCTTACCTTATCCTTGACAAAACCATCACGTTCTTAAAATGATACCTACACTGAATAAAGAAAAGCTAAACTTTGTGGTTTTCTGGGCAAATTATTACATGCCAGATAAGGAATTTTTCTACATCCTCTCAGTTTTGCATTTGCTTTGGAAAAAATAGAGTACACATCAGCATCTGTATTTTCACATGCACAAGTGTATGATTTTCAAAGGTAGTCACAGCTGTCGACTTCCGCCCAGGCAATCACGCACACACTGCTGTGATCAAGGGCACTAAGGCCTGCAAGAGGCGAAGCTGTGGTACTATCTTGCAGATGTGTAGAGAGTGGACGGTCACATGAATTCCCAACGTACATGCAAATTGCAGTCATGCTGCGAACATCGTGTGTAAGATAAAGAAGGTTCAGGAAAGTTTTAAGTTGCCTACTGGTTTGATAAGATTTCAAAGCATAGTTATAAACCTGCTAAGTACATTTCAATAGTTCCTCACTAGGTAAATGGAGATGAATTTATCAAAAGAAAAGATCTTGGTATTTGGATACCAAATTTATGCCGATCGTGCCTACACAGAGTACTTAGAGGGAAGATCTTTAAGGACTAAGCGCCAATAAGTACATAGGCTGTCCCGAGGCATCCAGCTGGGCTCTGTCAGCCTGGTAGGAGGCATCTCCCTATGACACATAGTCCTGCCATATTTTGGTGTAGAATTCTTTGTTTTATTTATTGTTATATATAAGCATGTTCATAAGGAATGGATTTTTGGTTACTTAATATTTGTTTAGTTTACAAAAGGAATTATATTTTATCACCTCAATATGCTGACTGAGAATAGTCATGCAATTACAAATTCTTCCCTGCTGGAAATCCTACTTTTCTTCTAATAATCTCAACAACATCATCTACTAAAGACTATAAATGTGAGAAACTGTTAGAGACTTTCTCGGTATCACTTCTATTCCTAATAAAAGTTTTAATATAGATATCATTTAATCCCCATCCCAAGTCATTTCACATTATTATTTCATGTGTAATGAGATTATAGCATAAAAACAGGCAGTGTGTTTTTATTTAGCTGTTCTTATTTGACATTGGGGTATAACCATTCAGGAGAAAGCTGAATTTGGATTTGGGTTTATCAAATAACAGACAATATGGAATTTAAATCAAAAGACCAGATATTGGAGCTCAGAGCTCTCAGATAATTAAGATTATACACCTCCCTTGTGTTATGCTCTTTCTGGGTCTGCTAACCCGCGAGTCCTGGGATGTGCTTGCTGATGCATTCAGGTGGCAGCACCATAGGCTTTCCGGTGTGCTATTACTGTGCTCTCCAAGCAGAGACTGGTGCTTCTACAGGCAGCTGGGGGTACTGACTTGCAAGGACCAAGACTAGGGAAATGCAAAACATGCCTAACTTGAGGCAGGAATCTCTGATCGCGGTCCTAGCTGTGTCAACTGCTGTGCTTCCTTTCTTCCTTTAATGAAGGCAGGCTGCCTTCTGCTCCCCACCTGCCCACGCGCGCACAACCCCCCCCCTCCCCCGAGGCACAGGTCACCTTCCATCGCTTTCACAGCCTTAGCTGCGCTCTACTTGAAGTGCGCACGTTTTGCAAATGTTCAGACACAAAATGAGAAATATAAAGGCAAAATAACTCCAATTCCTAGAAAGCATTTCCTTTTCTTGGCAGTTTCTTTCCACACATACAGATGAAATAAGCTTTTTTGCTTTGTCATCAGCAAGTGTCATTTTAAGCATATTTCTTGCAGCTTTTATTTCTTCCTAAATCCTCAGGTTCCGTTTCCTCTGTTTTGCCTTAAAAACTCCACATCATCTTTCTATTTGGAACTTTCCAGTGGTGTGATATTATTCTTATGAAGCAACGGATTCAGAATGATTCCTGTCTGAAAAAAGTGGAGCAATAAATGCATGTAACTTAACATGTATAAAATCACTTAACATGTATAAAGTACTCCTCAAATGCTTAATAAATCTTAACTGTTGTTATTATTTTTATTTTCATTATTAAGGATATATGCATACTACCTGTTAATGGCAGCATTGGAATTTAAGCAGATTAGTATTTACTATGATTTCTTTTTGAGGTAAATAATGTTGTTTGAAATATATTGATTTGTAACAAAACAGAGAGATGGACGCAATGAATTCTAAAGGACTTGCCTCCAATACATCTGTACTGAAACACCTCAACTGTAAAACTTTAAAAAGAAAAGCTGGGGACCTAGTTCAGTGATCTAAGCACCTGCTTGGCAAGCTCAAGGACCTAGATCCCCATATCACATGCTGTGCCAGCCACTGAAATGGGCATAGTGGCGCACACCTGTGAGCCCACTGCCATGGGGGCTGATGTAGAAGGATCACTATGAGTCTGGAGGGCATAGCAAGGTGTTATAACAAATACATAAATAAATATTAAAAGACAAAAAACCTTAAAAAGGAAACAAAATACTAAAATATAAATAAAATATGCACATACTAATGTTTCAGCTGCTCAATAGCATCAGCATAGAGTGACTTTATTAAGAATTTTTATATACTAATTTTTTTAAATATTAAACATGGATTCAGCTAAAAGACAATTTCTTTTGGAAGCAAATCTGCCTTTTCTTTCTTTTTTTTTCCCCCTCCATTTTGCTTTAGTTCCTGAAATGAAATGAATCTGAGTTTTAAGTTAGAACTAAGACCTTCACTTATCAGGTGCCATCTCAGGTGAGTTGCTTTATTTTTTGAGGCTTAATTTCAACTATAGAAGCAAGACCTTTGAGACAGACCCGGGGTAACTTAAGCGTTGAGTAAGCTTTTCTGAGTGTTTCATAAAGATTAGTCTGTGTAGTTCTTGGGGGAAATGAGAACAGACATCCCGACCCTAGATGCACAACAGAGTTATGAGATTCTTGTCAAATAAGAAAATCTCTAACTTTACAATGGTTGTCGGAAGCACAGCGAAGTATGCTATTTCCAAGGTGATTCCAACATGAAACTCAGGCAGAGAAACATCAAAATAGCACTAGGTTCAGTTTATATCCCAGTTTTAGAGGGTACCCGCTTCCTTAGTTGTTTGTCCCCTTCTGTCTTCCTAGCTAGAAGACTAGTCAAATCTTTTCCACGTTGTATCTCTTAGACATCGACATTTCCCCTTTGGATAACACCATGTAATTCATTGCCTTTCCCTGTTATAATCTGAGAGTTTAGCATCTATAAAATTATCATGCCATACATATTCACAGTTTCTTGGGGTTAAAATACAGACATCTATGGCGAGTCATTATTCTGTCCATCACAGTCTCCTTTGATGTTTTCTCTCTTTTCAAGCATTCTAATGTCATTAGTACCAGCTCATAATTCTCTGCCCTATCTCCTCTTATTCTTTTGACATTTTCATTGCTAAAAGCTCGAGTGCCATTTACACACCAAAGAGTCTTAAAGTTGCATCATTAGTACAAAACGTGATTGCATCATCTATGGATCCAATCATCCAATTGTTCTTGACAATTCTATCAGATGTCATTATTCTCAACTCAGTGTATCCCATGCATAAATATTAATATGCACTACCCTCAAATTCTGCTTCACCTCATTACCTTCCCCAACTCATACAATGGCAATTCCCCCCTTTTCGTTTGCTGAAGACAAGTGTCTCACAGTCATCTCCAACTCTCGTATTTCTATTCCACACTATCTTCAATCTATCAGAACATCCTTTGTTCAGGTCTTCAAAACACAGCCATAAGTTGTAGGCCTTATACCTAGAAAACTATTTTGAATAAGAAAGCACCTCTGATGTTCTAAAACATTTATCTAAATGTAATTTACCTATCATGTAATTCTCTCATTCAAAAGGTATAATCAACAGTTTTTATTTTGATTGTACTATTATGCAATCTTTACCATATCAATTTCAGAACATTTTCATCAAGCAAAAATAAAATTCCTCTATAAGTAATAGTCATTCCCTATCCTCCACCATTCTACCCTCCCCTGTAAACCCTGGAAATCACTTATCTACTTTCTGTCTTATATATTTACCTAATCTGGAATTTAAAATACATGTTTCCTCCAGCTAACTGTGGTCATACACAGTTTGATCAACATCTTTCATATCTGTCCTTCCTCACTCACAACTCTAGGCTCTGGTAAACAATTTCATGCTCTCTGCTCCTGCAAGATCAGTATTTGAATACTATGTATGAATTGAATTACAATGTTTTGATTTTTTTCTCATTTATATATTTGGTACAGTCTCAATATGCAGTGTACCTGGGAGCGGGGCCAGTGTGGGATGTGGGACCAAGGGATTGAACAGAATGTTTTTGTGGTGCCACCTGGTTTTTGAGTTGAAATTCAGGAAATGTGTTTGCCCCTGATTGATATGGATAATTTTTATATGAAGAATTATATCTGTATCCCAAAAATCTAATTCAATAGAACCCTTTTCAATATTTAAAAATTTTCACAGACTTTTTAACATATTTAAATGAACATTTTGAGACAATGATATGTGAGAAAATCTTGAATACATTCCAAATAAAATTCATAAAATGTCAAAACCATGTGGGAGGATTTAAAATTTTGTCAATAAAAGATATGAAATCCTCATACTTTTCTAACATGTACTCTTAGGTAAAAATGCCAACAAAGCAAGTCTTTTACAATATCTATATTAATAGCTTGATTTTAAAAATATTTCCTGTTATGAGAATATTCATTGCTTATGCATAACTTTTTATTATGCTTTAGATATTATATTTTGTACAACATCATAGTTTTACCATTTAAAAATAATTGAGAAACTGGGGCAGAAAGCCTAGCTTTTATGTGTTGATTGCTTATATTAAGAAGGCATTGCATATGTATTCAGAATCTTACCACTTATCAACTCCCCCACTGTCTCAGTCATGTTATGAGCCAGTTATTCCTCATCAGGATGACTGCTATTACCTTCCCAGTGGGTCCGGTTGCTTTTCCCTGTGTGATATTCACCTGTTCTCTCTCCCTTTGCCATGGGGACTTTTTCCAGTTCATTTTCTCTGGCTAATGTACCTCTCATTATACAGAACTTCTTCTGGCTTCTGAAACATTCCATAGCCATGCCTGAGGCATCCTGTCCCAGTGTTCCCTGAGCCAGGCATAAGGCTTCCTCACAGCGTTCTTTTCATTTGTATTCACTCCGGTGAGTTTCTCCCTTGCTGTGAGGCTCATCCTGCTAACCCGTTTCACACTGTGTGTTGTTCTTTGTATTTCACATCCTCACCACATCCTTAACTCATTTTGTCAGTTTCCCTCTATAGTATTTGACACTTCTACTATGCTTTTTAATTGTTTCATTTAAGTTTACTATTTGCTATTTAACTTTCCTTCATCTATGAGATGAAGCTTGATGATGAAGAGGACTTGTATTTGTTTGGATGTACCAATACACAGACAATGGCTAGCTGGCAACAATAGTTAATAAACATGTCTGGAATAAAAGACTAAGTGGGTAAATGACTTTGCCCAGCATTTCACAGCATTAGTGAAGCCATGTCTGAAGACAAGCTGTCTGATTTCTGTATTCATGAACATACACTCATGAAGTCTATACATTTAAATTTATAGTAGTCAATATTCAAATAATGATTTTAATAGGAAATGTCATTATACATTTATTATAAAATCTGATAAAACAAATTTCATGTAATTTATGAAATACTTTAGAGTGGAATAAAAATACCTTCTACTGCCGGGCGTGGTGGCTCACGCCTGTAATCCCAGCACTTGGGAGGCTGAGGCAGGAGGATTGGTGCGAGTTCGAGACCAGCCTGGGCTACAAAAGTGAGCTCAGGACCAGCCTCAACTGCATAGCGAGACCCTGTCTCAAAAAGACAAAAAAAAAAAAAAAAACCTTCGATTGGAGGATGTTGTTTCAGTTTTAAAATAAACATATTTTTATTCTTTATTTGTTTGTTTATTTATTTGGTACAGGGTCTCACTATGCAGCTTGAACTTATAGTGATCCTCTTGTCTGAGCCTTGCCAGTGCTGGATTACAAGCACACACCAACATGCACAGCTAAAATAAACATTCTGAATATTAAATAACTTAATATATAAATGAACTAAAGGAGCTGGGCGTGGTGGCTCACGCCTGTAATCCCAGCACTTGGGAGGCTGAGGCAGGAGGATTGGTGCGAGTTCGAGACCAGCCTGGGCTGCAAAAGTGAGTGCAGGACCAGCCTCAACTGCATAGCGAGACCCTGTCTCAAAAAGACAAAATAAAATAAAATAAAATAAAAAATAAATGAACTAAAGGATTCAAGAGTATTTGTTCATAACTGAAGCAACTAATATTCATAAAGCATGAGTAATGACAGTTTTGGATGAGATAACTTCAAAGATTAAGCTCCATAAGCAAATATCACACAAATCCTTGCTTTGTCTGTTTATCTTACAATCTTTATATTAAAGTTCAATATAAATAGTTTGTAAATATCATCTTCAGTGAGTACTTCCTATGAAAATATATACGGGGTAGATAAAGTTTAGTTTAGAAACAAAGCCTAATGTAGTGAAACTTAGATGTGTTTAGACTCAATCAATGTCTAACTTTTAATTTCATTTTATCATCTGTAAAATGGGAGCATTGCAAACATTTCATGCTGCTAACAAGATAATAAATTTCAGGCATATTTAGAAATAATTAAGTTATATGAAATATGCAGGCTTTTATATTTCAATCATACTTTAATAAAGTGATTGTAAAAGAAGCTCAAATCAAAATGGTATCATCTTTAGCTTCTTATGGTGAAAATTATAACTTCAGTGAAATCAAAGGCAGAAAAGAACATGGTGAAAGGTATTTTTATTTCTTTTTTAATTTTATTGTAAAGAGTAAAAATAGCAGAAACAAAGATAGAAGAAAACAGTAACAAGTAAGAGTACATATAGCGCAGACTTTCAAAACAAGAAAAATGTAGCAGTGGTTGCATTGCATATTTTCATCAAGTCAGTATAGATCAACAGATATAGGTATGTAAGACTGATCAAACAATTAAACATTAACACTTTCAATAAACATTGATTTTTAACTCTTCCAAATGCATTCTGTATTTAAGTCACTCTTCTAAAAGAAAGTTATAGGTGTTGAGAATGCAGAAAATGCAAGGTCCTGAGATTGATTCCTGGCACCACCCAAAATTTATTTATTTATTTCTTCTTTTGAGTCCTTACTCTAGGGAAACTATGTGATATTTGCATATTTAGGCCTGGTTTATTTAACTTATATGTTCAAGATACATCCATTTATATATGAGGTCTTCTAGTTTTTCATTCCTTATAGCAGAATAGTATTCCATTTTATGAAAGTATCATATCTTTTTCAACCAGTTTTCAGATGATGGGCAGTTTGGTTGTTTCCAGGATCTAGCTATCACAGATCATGCTGCTATAAACATAGGTGCACAGATATCACTATGATATGATGCTTTCAGTTCTTCTGGGAAAATTCCCAGTAGGAGAATAGCTGGATTGAATGGGATTTTCAGCTCTAGTTTTTAAGGAGTCTCCACACTGCTTTCCATAATGGTTGCACCAGTCTACATTCTTACCAGCAGTGGGTGAAAGGCATTTTTATACTCTCTTCAGAGACTAGAGACCTTCTGTAAACAGGCAATTTGTTTTACACTTCAATTATGAATTTCAACCCTTAGTCAATAATCGGGTCTGAATTTTTATGGCTTTATTCAGAATATTTATAGAGAAGAACATGCTACATAGGCATTATAATCTTACAGGTGTCAACAATGCTATCCAAAATTAAGAGCTAACATATCCTTAAGTTAGATATTTTTGGAATTTATTCAGAACAAATCTTATATGATAGTTTCTTTCAAAAATATCTAGATATACATATCATGACTGGCTCAGCCTGCCCTTGGAGTGGGGCTGGCACAGCATGTGGTGCAGGGAACGAACCTTGTACCCTGTGGTTGCCCAAGTTTGCCTAAGCAGGTGCTTTAGACTGATGAGCCATCTTGCCTGCCTGATTGCTTTTATTCAGAGTCAAGGAAACTGTTTTTTTAAAAAAAGCTCACATTTTAATCTTAAAGTAATTATATATGTAGTATGAAATAAAAATTTAAAATTTATATATTTAAGAAAAAATATTGGAAATGTTGCATTATGGAAGCCATTTCAATAGTGTTTGTAGGTTAGTTTTTTTTTTTTTAAACAAATTTCACCTTCTCATTTTATGAATGATTTGGAGAACTTTGTGAAGTTGTAATTATAAAAAGTATTTTACAAAATATTTGGAACATGAAAGGTTTTCAATAATTTTTAATTTCCCAATTCCACTTGAAAAGTTTCATAGGTGGAAATTAATCCTCTGCCTTAATTTTCTATTTTTCTATTTCCAACCACAAGCACCAAACTGTAGGCATGCTCAACACATTTAACTGTTATGAAGTAATCCTAATACACAATAGGTTTATTGATCAACATAGAAGTGTCCCTGCTTTTGTTGATGGAATTCCTGATGCTTACCACTTTCTGCCAACCTTCTAGGACTTTCTATTATATATTGTTTACTACTATCATTTCCTCTCAATTTTTTAAATCTCTTTTCTTCATCAAGTTTGGCATTTTTTAGACATCACCAAGCAGCCAGAGACTTTCTGCTTTTCTGATCAGAAGAAAAACCAACTGAAACAACTTATTTCCACTTAAAGCCACCATTTTCATTTTTCCTTGTGCAAAAATACCAATCAACCATAATGATCTCTTTAATTGTAAATGTATTATATTTTTCATCTCTTCCTGCCAGCCAAACTTTCTTTTCTGCCTTCTTTTATTTGGCAATCCTTTGCTTTTCCCTAATTTACTTTTTATAGGATTACTGGATACATGAAGACTGAGCTATTACTAAACTATTACTAAGTGGAACATGATAATTATTTATATATAAATCAATTTACTAGAAAACTTGCTGTAAGTTCACATATTGAAAAACTAAATTATATCACATATTAAAAGAAAATTACTTTAAAATTAAAGAATCATTTCCTTTACATATTTATTATAAACTCAGATAACATGATTACTTTCTAAAAAATATAGCATTGCTATTATGCTAATATTGCTATATATAGTTTACAAATATTCTACATGTGTATATATTCACATGTGTATATGTATATATGTGCATGTATACACATTTAAACTAACACAATTGATAAAAGTTAGTCAGTATGGAAAGTAATGCTAAGCTCTTCAAAATTTTGATTCTATACTGTGAGTTATGAAAAGGGGAACATTTTCAAAAGGAAAAATTTTGAAAATATTGCAGTCAGCAATAGAAAATGATAGACAAGTAGTTCTCTCAAGCAAAACCTTTAACTACAAATGGAAAAATCTTCCACTGCTAAAGCAGAGAGAGTCCTGGCTTCTTCTGTAATAAACTAAGGTGACTTTAAGCCTTAAACAAAAATTGAAGAGACATGGACAAGCAACTGTATAAAAATGCATTGCCTCTATATAAACAAAAGTCAGGAAGATTGATTATATGTTCTGGCTCAAGTCACTTTACAGATTTTACTATTTTATCTTATGTTTTTCTGTATACAGTATAATAGAATATAAAATGGATAAATTTCTTGAGATATATGTGAGGTTTCTCTTTTCTATATGTATTTAGTACAGAGTCTACAGGGTCTACAACATCTCACTATGTAGATTGGACTCATGGTAATCCTCCCATTTCTAGCCTCCCCAGCACTGGGATTAAGGCACCTACTATCAAGCCCAGTCTCAATCTCCTCTGCACACCCTGGGGGCACAATTTGGCATAGGTTTCTTTTTAACAGCAGAAAACAAGTAAGTCCTTATTTGAAACGCAAAGTGTCTGCACATTCATATTTTAAAGCAACACTTCTTAAATGAATTAATGAATAAGAGAATTCTCATCATTAATATCAGTTACATAGATGCATAGTATTTTAAGAATGATGATTTGCGTGTGTGTGTGTGTGTGTGTGTGTGTGTGTGTGTGACAGGGCTTCAAACTCATGACTTTGCATTTGCCAGTCAGGTGCTTGTGCCACAGAGCTATCTCTCCAGTCCCTAAGAATTACGAATTATTTTAACCCTTTAATTTGTAATAATAGTAGTAGTACATGTCCTTAGAAATAGCTCACTTGGGTTTGATTATTATTTCCTTTTTCAGTCTGTAATGTCAAGTATATAGAAAAATTTGCTAAGTAGGGTTTTTTTTTTTTTAGGTTAGCTCAGTGGTTTAAGGGCCTATGTGGGCAATACCAGTGAGGCACAGGGGATGGTGGTTCAATCTTCATATTCACCCTTAAGGCAACTTGAGCCAGTCAAAAATATAAAAAAAAAATTAAAAATTTGCTAAGTAATTTTAGGTTTGAAATTGCCACTTTACTTTTCCCATAGTTACTGTTGAACTCCTACTATGTGCCAACCCCTAGCTTGATGGCTGAGATACAGAGAAAGTTGGAAATACAAGTATTTACTGTGAAAGAATCCTAGGTACTGAGAGCTTGAAGTACTCAGTAAAGCAGCAAATAAATGTCTTGTGATGAATCCAATCATATGATGAGTAAATTTGTGAAACTGTGATTTTAGAGATGATATTAAATTTGTCCATTTGATTTAACTATACTTTCTCAGAGGATGTTATAATAGGCTTATTAATTGATAGTTAAGTAGGAAATCTTAGGTGGAGAAAGAAAACTCATATTCAAAGGACCAAGACGAGGAACAGACACATGAAAAGAGTGATTACACACATGGGAAGCGGCCACACATTGTCAAAAATATTATATTTTAGAGCTGAGATCAAATAACTTTTAAAGGCTTTGTTTATACAGATAATATAATAATTAAAGGCAGAATTACCTATCTAAAAATGAGCAGGCATTAATATCACCCATAATAGCATTTTGTTTATGTATTCCTATTTTTTGTTCAAATTTAGTTTTAGTAGAAAACTGTGTATTATCAAAATATGAGTAGATGTTATGACTAAAAATAAAGATATGAATAAACATAGATACTGCGTGTATTAACGGGATAGATTAATGGCACTACTGACAACGTTAGAAAGATCCTCTAAAAACCCTTTGGATTACATAAATTATTTTTTGTGCTATAAATAAAGTTTTGATTAATAATTATGTCCTTTTATAAGATAAATGGTATTGATTCTTCAGTAGTAAGACTGATTTTTAAATATTACACCTAATTTGGAGGAAACACAGTGAAGATAGTGAGCCTATATATTATTCAAAAATGCTCCTCATCTCAAAATTTGTTTTGTAATTTTTTGGTGGGACAAATTTCCATAAAGGCAGTTTATAAACTATGCAACCAAATAAACTTTCGTTATTTTAGATTGATCACACATGCTGATACTAATATACTGATCATCAAGTTTATTCCTAATACTTAAATCTAGATGATATTCTAGGAACCAAATGTACTCAAAAAGGAAGAAATTTTTCATTATTATCCATAGTTCAATACGTATCCTATAAGCATAAAAAGCAATCCCAAAAAGAAGCTCTCAAAACAGCTTGAGTAATGACATGTCTATGAGAATATATAAATAATTTGCTTAAATGAATACTACATAAAGGAAAACAAAATAGACAAATATTGGCATGGTTATAAAGTATATTAAGTGTATTTCTTCTGAGTAATACTTTACTTCTCTGTAAGTAAATAGAAACTAGACCAATTCTGTAATACTGATTAAAAATACTCTACCTGAATTGAAAATGAATCATCTATTGTGTGGTTGCTTTAATATAAAAATAAAATCATCCATGTATTAAAAGTTTTTTTTGACTTTATAAAATGTAATATTTACAAATCAATGAATGTAACATTTAAATGTCACAAAACTGGCTTCATCTAGACTTTAAAAACATTTCAAATATAGTTAACATGTACTAAAATCAGTGGTTTCCTGATATTAGTGAAAATTACTTTAACAATTAAATTGGGAGTGATAAATTAATTGACATAATGCAGATAGTTGAGACTTCTGTAATAATAGTATTATATTTATAATGTAATTTTAAAAATCAAAGTACTTTTCTATTTTACCTCAAGATTAATTTGATTTTATACCAAAAATGTCTTTCATTGAAAAAACTCAAAAGTCACAGTCTTTCTATGAGAAATAAACTTACAATAATCAAACTGCTTTCTTTTTAAGTGAATATTAAATTCTGGAATTCCCTCACTTTTCTTATTTTTCACAGGAATATATACTTTGGAAAATATCTCAAATCAAGAAAGGATATCAGAATAGATCCTGGACTAACCACAGGTTGACCAAATGTGGAGTAAGATAAATACAAAATGTATCATAAGATTCTAATGAAAACCTCAAATGAATCAATATTTGTTCAAGTGAGACACATAATTAGAATATACATTGAAAAGGCCTATCTTGGCTTAAATATGTTAATAGACTTAAGGAAAGTATTAATATATATCAGTTGAGAATACTATATATAGTAATGAGCTAATTAGAAGGTAAAAATTGAATTAAAACTACACAGAGATCATAAGTGGAACTACAAAGAGAAATATCACAGAGTCAGCCTCTTAAGTGATAGTATGGTAGTGAACTTTCAACTATTAGAACAAAGAGAAAGGTGACCTAATTTTAAAAAGTTTTGGAAAATTTCCTATGCACAATACAGAAAATATCATTAGTGGTAATGTGGGCAAAGTATCTTGGAGAATTGACACAAGACCTAATTTTTACTCTCAAAAAGTATTGTTTTGCAACAGATGGAAAGCACATAGGAAGTGATATGGTGACTAAAGTCTCTAACAGCAAAAGTAAACTTGGTCAAACATACCTGTCTTGAGCTTGAAATTCCCATGTAGGGTTTGTATTTTTTTTTTTTTTTAATTTTTTAAATGTATTCCTATAGGGTTTCACTATGCAGATCAGACTCATGCTGAACCTCCTGTTTTCAGCCCCTCTAGTGCTGGGATTATAGGCATGCACCACCACCTCTGAACTGGGTCTCTGGCTCAAAGTGCCCCAGGGGCATGGCCAGCGTGGCATGTGGGACCAAGGACCAAAAAATGGTCCTTGTACTTTCCAAAGCAAGTGCTTAGTCCGCTGAGTGATCTTGCCAGCCCACATTTGCACGTTGATCATTTGCAAAGCATGTGGAAATGATTTTTGGTTTTTGTTTGTTTGTTTGTCTTAAGCTACAGTTTGAATAGACTTAGTTCTAAATTTCCACAATGGAGAACAAACCTGTATTTTCAGACTTCCTACAGACAAATTGTGGCAACTGGTAGACATTGGTCTCAGGAATGCAATGATTGCCCTTCCCTTTATTTCCTGCAGTTCTGCAAAACTTTCTGAAGGTTGTTCTATTTCTCTGGCTGAAGAAAGGTTTGCCCTGAGAGACGAACTGAGGATCAAACATTAGGATTTCTTTAAAAAAAAGAAAAAGGAAAAAAGCAGCACTCCTACCAAAAGCAGAATAGCATCCCCAAACTCTGCAGACCTTGATCTTTAGTTCGTTCATTCAGATTTGTTTTCAATGACAGTGACAGACAATGGACAAGAAAGCATTCTTTTAGAAAATCAGACAAGTGTAGCCTCGCACAGCTGGCTGTCTGCTGTGTTTCAATCCAGTTCTCTCAAGCTTGTAGCCGCAGCAAATTCTGCCCACACTCTGGCATTTATCTAACTGTCAGCCACAGTTTTTCCCATTGGGCATTTTCAAAATTGCCTAACTTTTATGAGTATATTATCAGAAGTTAGAAAAGGATGTAGCCAGGACTTCCAGCCTGATTGTACATTAAGCCTAACTTTTGTTCATTGATTTTTTTTTTTTTTAGGATAGGTTCAATATTTTCATTTTCCAATGTTTTTGGACTTAAAATGATTTATTGACCAACGAGAAACTGAAAATGTAAAGAACAGAGCTTTAGATTTCTGTTTATTTTTTTAAATGTTGTCTTTCTAAAAAATATAAAATAAGATTATACTGACTGTACTTCTAGCAACTTAGATGAATAAAGGAAACAGATAGAATTGCAGATAAATAGCAGATATACATATATCTGGGGGAAACTAAGGATGACTGCAGATTATAGGAGTGAAAAACACAATTGTAAGTCAACTTAAATGTACCATCTCAGCATTTTGAGTGTGTTATTACATCCGTTCTTTATCCAACTGTTATTTTTACAAAATTGCCTGCATTATTATATCTTTCCTATAAGAAGGTAATTTTACTTATATACTTATAAATAATACAGTACGGATTCAATGTTTCCCTTGCCAGTGAAGTTGCTTAATGTACACATTAATTAAAGATTAACATTGATAAGGTTCTCAGAGTTAATGTATTTCTTTCTTGTTTTATATCTTGGTGAAATGAGAGGGATGTGGATTAAAAAGATCTTTATTCTGTATAGCGTGTCTCCATCCATTGTGCATTGCTGTAGCAGTTATCTGAGGCTTAGGGGGTGTTTCTGGAGATGGTGAGCATGATGTTGGCGTGTTCTTGGATTTGCAGAGACCCTTATGACAGATGGTGCCAAGGTCATGGAAGGGTGGACAGAAGAGATTACATGATGAAGTGGGGAGCAAGACATCTGGGTGAACCCACAGACTCACTGGGTGACATCCTGCATTTCTGGGAGTTCATTCTCTCAGTGAGAGCAGCATTCACGCTTTCTAAGGCAGCACTTGCCTGACCAAATGGCCTTCCACTAAGCTCCATCTGCCCAAAGGCCATTGTCTCAGCCCTGCCATAGGGATAAAATTGAGACACCTGTAGACGAACTCCTGTCAGACAGAATCAAACCATACCAAACCCCAAACTACGACTTCACCACTTACTCACGTTTCTCTTTCGTCTTGGTATTTCATTGTTTTGTTTTATTTTCTGTTAAGTGTAGTATGGATATTAAAAGAAATTCTTTCACTGATCTTAAAGAGCTATCTTGATTAGCCTTTGACATGAGCAAAGTTTTCATACTACTAACATAAAATAAAATACCAAAAGTATAGGTATCTTTTGAAATTACTAAAGCTGGGGTGTGAGGGATGGAAAAACTAAAACTGGGATAGGAATTCTCTTTTTTAAATAATTAATTAATTAATTAATTAATTATGTTTTTTCTTGTTTCAGAACCTTTGTTTGTTTATTCACTCATTTTTATGGTCTTCTCAGCCCACCCCGAGGGCAGGGCTGGCGCAGCATGTGGTGCTGGGGATCGAACCGCGGTCCCTGAAGCCGCCCAAGCTTTCCCAAGCAGGCTCTTTAGACCACTGAGCCATAATTCTCTTACTATTGAAATTTCTTCTGCAATTTTTTTCTTAATTCTTTAACCTTGGATACATGATGTCTTCTAGTGAATTCATCAGGTGGGAAAACTATTGAATGAATAACAAACTGATATTAATTTGAAGTATGGAAAAGGGAACAGTAGACAGCTGTAATCTTTGCTTGTGCTTGCTAGGCAAGCACTTATTCCAAACTGAGCTATCTCCCCATGCCCCCATATTCTATAATTTGTAGCTAATAATAAACACATGATAGTGATTACTGTGTTTCTCACAATCACTAACACCCACCTCATAATTCTTCTAGAGTAGGAAAGAGTAAGGTAAATGGATTTATTGAATTACCAACTTTATATTTGATAAGATAATATTATCAAATTTTAGGATAATGCCATGCTAATAAAATCTGCATATTTTATTTTATAATCAGGTATTCTTGCTAGAATTGTGTGTGTTCACACTTTAACCTGTTTTTTTTTTTTTTTTTTTTTTCTTTTCTTTTCTTTTAATATTATGTTCTGCTCAGCCTGCCCTGGGGGTGGGGCTGGTGCAGCATGTGGTGCCGGGTATCAAACCGCGGTCCCTGTGGTTGGCTAGGCTTGTCTAATCAAGCACTTTAGGCCTTTGAGCCATCTCGCTGGCCCCTACACATTAATCTGCTGAACAGACTATTGGGTCAACATTCTATATATAAGTAGATCTTATAGCTTCAGGTTGCTAAATAACATCCTTAAATGAAAGATGTAAATATATTTAAATTACTCTCTATAATTCCAAAATTTATACAAGTTTCACTTTCCATACCAAGGATTAAATCTGTCTAAATGTACCTTATTGTAAGCTTAACGATGTTCCTTGGTTTTGTATGAAAACTTTTGTATTATTCAAAATTATGATGTTATTTGGATAATGATAACATTATTGCTAAAATTGAGAGTTTATAAATGGATTTCAAAGTATTTGATCCACTGACCAAGCTTGTGTGCTTTATTGCTACTTCCTTGATTTTATAGATAGTAAGACAGAATCTTAAGAAACCTGCTGAAAAAGACTATTCAGTGCTTAAACTGGCATTTCAGTGTACATTAGTAACTTCTTGTGTTCTGTAATGCCTCATCCTCTGTATAAATAAATAAATAAATATGTGTCATATGCATACAATATGGACAAATATATATATATATATATATATATATATATATATATATACAGAAATTCATAAAATTGATGCAGTCCATGACTAGATTATTTTCTGGCATAAAGAAAATTTTGTGGGCTTTATTTTATTCTTATGCATATAAGGTAAAAAAATAGACACACTATTTTTTTCTTTGATATTTGTATATAAGTACACATATGTGTGTGTCTTCTCAGATAAAAATGTTAATATCTCAATTCAACCACTACTGAATAAATATATGGGTGCACAAACAGACTTTAAAAGATGTTTAATGTGTAATTAAAAATCTCCTGCATAGTATAATTATATAACCACATGACCAAGTTAATATAACTTGTGTCTGTGTGGTCATTAAGAAGCACATATTTTGTGCCAAGAATGTCCTGGCATTGTTTGTGTATATCTCCAAACGATCCTATAATTTGTTAAGGTCAGGAATATCATTCCTATTTAAAATATAAGGAAGCAGAAACTGGAGAGGCTAGGGGAGCTTTCCTGCACTGAACAACTAACCTGTGTACAGCTAGCTCTCACTACCTACATAGTCTTGGTTTTCCTCAAGCCACTTACTGTAAATTCAAACGAATATTTAAAAATCACAGCCTTGCACTGATTTCCTTGTGAGTAATTGCTACCCTGTATTGAGGACTTCCAATTTTGTTCAAGAATATAGTGCCCTTTTTACTAAATGGCCACACTAGCTTGATTTTCCAAGACTCTCTAGCAGTAATAGTTATCCAGTAGGATTGAAAATTTATTGGATAATTAAATGAAAGGAGCTCATTCATTTGTGAGTTTGTGAGAGATTTTTGCATCCCATAACAACAACAACAACAGCAAAACACATAGATGCAAGGTGAACCACTCAGGCACTACAAATTCCCTTTCCTTTATAATTCAACCCTTATGACTCTATTTTCCACAATTCATTGTGGCAAATATCCTGTAGCCATGAAGCAAGCAGCATAAGAGTAAATACTTGATAACCTCAGATAGATAGAGTATACAGAACCAGAGCTGTATTTCTTGGGTACTGCTTCATTTTCTATTACATTAACAACAAATATCCTCATAGTAAAGCAGTATTAACCAGATATTCTGCTATCTGCAACTGACTTCAAATGAAAAGGAAGTTCTAGTAATAATGTAATGTAATAACAAGATTTTGAAAGGTAAAGAGCAGAGAAAATGTCAAAAAGGTGTAATTCAGAAATCTAAAATCACAAAAGCTATAGAGAGAAGGACTTCTAGAGTAACACTGTGTTTTCTGTTACCCGAAGAAACATCTAGGAGAGAAAATAAAATATGAGGAATGATAAAAATACAGTTAATATTCAAATTCAAAATCATCATTAGTCTAAAAGATAACTGTCACTAATTTTCTGCCAAATATTCCTCTACATGGCAAGGACACTTTTTTCCAGCATTCTTGCCACTTTCGGAAGCAACTCTGGCTGTCGAATAACTTCAGTGTCTTTAGTTGAGGTGTACTGGCAGGGAAGTCCTTAACTGCTTCAAAACAAACCTTTCACAGACCTCTTGAATTTTGGGAAGACCCAGAAGTCACACACAGCTAACGCTAGTAAATCAGGGGGATGAAGATCCACAGTAACGTTTTTAAAAGGCTGCCTTCCCACTAGGTGATGCTACAGTGGTGTGAAACCACAACTTTTATCATGTTGAGTCACACTTCACAAAGATACCCACGAATTAGAACTTGCAGGTCCACTTCATAATGTAGCAAGGATTGTGAAATAAATATGTTCAATGAAAAGGGGAAAGGGCCAGTGAGATAGCTCAGCAGTCTAAAGTGCATACTTAGGCAAGTTTAAAGAGAATGCTTGGGAGAATTTTGAGGAGAATTAATGACAATGTGTGTTTATTATAACAATATATAACTATAACTATAACTATATAACTATATATATTAATCTCAGTACAGAAAGGACAATCATTTCAGTTATCTTGAAATTATTCTAGGCATTTAAGGCAAATAAAAAAACATGCACTCAACCTAACCTCTGAAATCCTGACAACAGCACTGTGAAACTGATATTTAGGTTGTGACCTACTCTTTTCATTCACTCTTAGAAAGACTGCTGCAGTAAAGCTAAGCTCATAGGACCACCTCTCATTTAATTCCCAACCTAGGCTGCCAGTTTTTTTCTGGAATGGGCAGGCCACCATCATTCTTAGGCTTTCCCTCTTTTGTTTCAGAATCTTTATTTTAGGAAAATGTCTCCAAGAGGTCTAGTGTTGGCTTTATCCATTTGGTTCCCAGCCTGAAGAGAGAAAGTTCTTGCACAAGTATGGCTAGTTAGGAACCCTGGGGCCTTATCATCCTAATCACAGCTTGGTTTTCAGGTGGTAGAGAAGAAAACAATTAATACCACTTGTAAAACTGTGGTGTCACCCCAAGAGAAGTGGATTAAATGTCCTCTCTATCTCAAACTTTGGAGCACAGAAACAGAGATTCTGTTCTGCAAAAGAACATCTAGAGAACAGAGAACTCTATGTGTGCTCTACCAAGGGAGACTTAATGTTTATCACTTTAACAGACCAGTAGAAAATAGCAGTACAATACCCAGATATCCTGTGTATTTATCTTTCTTCCGCTCCTCTCCTCTCCTCTCCTCTCCTCTCCTCTTTCTCTTCCTCTTCCCCTTCTTCTTCCTCTTCTTCCTCTTCTTTTTCTTCCTCTCTCTCTCTCTCTCTCTCTCTCTCTCTCTCTCTCCTTCAGGTTTCAGGGGTCTTTTACTAGGGAGGCCATATAATGTTCACACATGTGGGTCTTTCTTATTTTACTTATAAGTATGTCTAGTTGTATCCATTTACCTATAAAAGCTTGGAGTTTATCTTTTTTATAGCTGAGTAATACTCCATTGTATAACACTGAACTTTTTCACATGAGGTCAAATATTTTTTTCTTTTTTTATTGTATAAATTTAACACGGGTTATATTACATATTTTTATCATCAGATCAGTTTAGATTAATACATATAGGTATATAAGATTGATCAAACCATTAAACATTAACCCTTCTAAATCAACATTATTATTTTTTATCTTTTCCCCTTTCTTTTCTTTGAAAGTTGACATATTGCATATTGTCCTCACAATCGTTCTACAGAGTACAGTGTGTAGGCATGACCCA